>CM051258.1:82072966-82095055 GCA_027921565.1 Artemia sinica | reverse complement strand
GGATAATCATTACCATATCTGAAAAATCTGAGGAACAGCTTGGAGGATGGAATTGAAACTTTCAGGTAGTATTGGAGAAAGATGAGGAGGGGGGAGGAACTTCGAATTTTATGCTAGAAGGAGGGGCTGAATAGGTTTTGTCCCCAGTCAACCTAAATATTTTTATACTATAAACCACTGTAAGACCTAGAATCAGTTCATGGTCAAGTAGAAAGGTAATTTAAAAGACACTAGGGGCTGCCATGTTATTTAAATAACATATGCTATGTGCAATATCTTGGGAATATAATGGGAAATCGAGAAAAAACTCTCCGAGGTTTTCTTTGTTTTTGCAAGGAGTATATGGAGCTCAAATTTTAACTTGAGGGAGGGGATAGAAAAGGGATGAATTTATTTTGTCTCAAATCTTCTAACAACTTTTCATGTCTAAGTAGCAAAGTAAATCAGTAGACAATATTTAGTATCACGTTATCAAAACAGAAAATCTGCAATGTCTTAGGAATTGCTTGAAGTCTTAAGTTGGAATCAAACAGTTCGTGGTAACGAACTGTAAGTAAGGAGCGACCCGGCTCAATGGTAACCAAAACTCTAAAAAACGGAATTTTGATACCAATAGATACATCAAAAGAATCAGATTTTAATTCTGATTTCAAATATATAAGTTTCATCAAGTTTAATCTTACCTATCAAAAGTTACGCGCCTGAGAAAATTTGGCTGATTTTCGAAAAAAGGGGGAAAGACCCCTTAAAAGTTATAGAACCTTAATGAAAATCACACCATCATATTCAGCGTATCAGAGAACCCTACTGTAGAGGTTTCAAGCTCCTATCTACAAAAATGTGGAATTTTCCATTTTTGCCAGAAGAAAGATCATGGATGCGTGTTTATTTGTTTTTTTTCTTTTTCCCAGGGGTGATCGTATCGACCCAGTGGTCCTAGAATATCGTGGGAGGGCTCATTGGAACGGAAATTAAAAGTTCTAGTGCCCTTTTTAAGTGACCAAAAAAATGGAGGGCAACTAGGCCCCCTCCCACGCTCATTTTTTTCCCAAAGTCACCCGATCAAAATTTTGAGACAGCCATTTTGTACAGCATGGTCGAAAATATTATAACTATGTCTTTTAGGATGACTTAATCCCTCGAAGCCCCCAGGAGGAGGGCTGAAAGTTATGAACTTTACCCAAGGTTAACATATAGTAGGCCTATTGGTTATTGGGACCCGGCTCAATGGTAACCAAAACTCTAGAATACGGTATTTTGATACAAATAGATACATCAAAAGAATTGGATGTTAATGCTGATTTCAAATATATAAGTTTCATCAGGTTTAATCCTACCCATCAAAAGTTACGCGCCTGAGGAAATTTGGCTGATTTTCGAAAAAAGGGGGAAAGACCCCCTAAAAGTTATAGAACCTTAATGAAAATCACACCATCATATTCCGCGTATCAGAGAACCCTACTGTAGAGGTTTCAAGCTCCTATCTACAAAAATGTGGAATTTTGCATTTTTTGCCAGAAGAAAGATCACGGGTGCGTGTTTATTATTTTTTTTTTTCCCAGGGGTGATCGTATCGACCCAGTGGTCCTAGAATATCGTGGGAGGGCTTATTGGAATGGAAATTACAAGTTCTAGTGCCCTTTTTAAGTGACCAAAAAATGGAGGGCAACTAGGCCCCCTCCCACGCTCATTGTTTTCCCAAAGTCACCTGATCAAAATTTTTAGATAGCCATTTTGTTCAGCATGTTCGAAGATATTATAAGTATGTCTTTTAGGATGACTTAATCCCCCAAAATTCCCAGGAGGAGGGCTGAAAGTTATGAACTTTACCCAATGTTAACATATAGTATTGGTTATTGGGAAATATACAGTATTGATGTTTTCAGGGGAGATTTTTCCTGGTAGTGAGGGGGGGGGGGGGTTTAAGGCAGGGACGTACGCAGGGAGGGGGGCCTCCGGGCCCGGGCCCCCCCGAAATCTCACGATTTTTTCATTTTCCCATAATTTTCTGATTTTTCTCACAGAATAATGGGTTTGAAGGATTTGGCCCCCCCAGAACAAATTGCCCCCCCCCTGAAACAAATTCCTGCGCACGTGCCTGGGACCGGGGGTTATGTAGGAGGATCTTTCCATGAAGGAAGTTTTCATGGGGGAAGGGACTTTGCTATGAAGGGGACGCCGCACTTCCCAGCATTATTTAAAAAAAGATCAGAAATTAAATATAAAAAAAACAAGTTTTTCAACTGCAACAGCAGCAACATCAAAACTTTAAACGAACAGAAAATATTACATATATGATTGGGTTCACCCCCTAGGCAATACCTCACTCTTTAAGCCAGAGATTTTTTAGTACTTTCATAAGAGCTATTTATTCTAATTAACGGCCTTTGTGATTAAGCGGTCATTTTTAAAGAATTGGAACAAAATTCGAACTTTCGCTTAAAGAGCAAGGTATTGACTAGGGGGCGAATCCCCTAATATACGTATTAAAAATATATGAATATAGAAGTTCGTTACGTAAGTTAATTCGTAAGTTACGTGTATTTATTACTAATAAAAACGTTCGTAAATAAAATGAAACAAGTTTCGAGAAAGCCATTTAGCCAAATAAAAGTAAATTAATATGAAAATTTTGTTTTAATTATTCATGTACTGTGAGCCAAGATCAAAACCTGCATTTATTGTTTATTGTTTTAAAAATTAAAGTTGTGAGACAGAGTCAAACTTTAGCGTAAAGAGCGAGGCGTTGAGGAGGGGAAAGCCCCTTTCATATACGGAATAATTTCTGTTCGTTTTAAGTTTTAATGTCGCTCCTTACTTTCAGTTAAAAAAACTTGTTTTTTTTTATTTAATTTTCAGGTAGAATTGGGGGTCCAAGTGAACCCTTGGGGCGCGGGAGAGAGGCAAACTGAAAGAAACTATATATTAGGGTAATCAAGTGTATATGTAACATCCGAACCTTTTGTATTGTTGGCATAGAAGGTGGCTACAGGACTTCACATTTTTTTTTAAAGGGAGAGAATGTGGGGGCCAAGAAATATGTCTTGGATCTGCTTAAAAACAATTTTTGCTATTTGCCCAGTGTAATTTTGAATCTAGTCATGGTGAAGTAATGAAATAAATAAAAAGACAGTATATTTACTCAGGTCGTTCAAATAGCGTATCTGCAATAGCTGGGAACAACTCGATAGATCAAGTTAGAACTTCCAGGGAGTGTTTGGGGAGGGCCATGGGACTTCAAATACGATATTTAGAGAAGGGGATGAGAGTGCCGAAACGTTTTGTCTTCTAAATACATGTTTGTCCAAAAATGCACTGACTAGCTTGAAACGTATGTCTTTTAGATGTTGGGGTTAAGCGGACCCTTACACATAGAAATACTAGCAATTTTCTTTTTCCAAAATTGACCCAAAGCCCCAGTTTTTTTTTTTCTTTACTTTGAGTATTTTTATCATTCCAGACTAAAAGATATGGGACGCTAAATTTTTATCTCTCTAATTTGCTTGAAAATGATATTCAAAAGATTCTAGGCTAGGTTAAATATAGATGTAACAGATACTGCAGTACATCAATGAATGAATCCTTAAAGGAGCAGATAATAGAATAGACAGTCAAGTCAAAATCAAAGCAAACATCAGGAATATGAAACAGATCACAGAAATCGATACCTCCCCAAAAAAATGATTGAGGGTCCATAGTTAAAGCATATTTAGGTAAAAACAAAATATTTCTGGAAAACGTTCTTGAAGGGTTTTGTCTTCCAAAAGATTATAAAGAACACCGCAGAATACTGTTTAATCTACTGATTAACGACGCTTATTGACTACAGAGGTCCTTCAATTGGCCCCCTGGCGATTCAGATTAAACCTCAGGGACCTAAACTTCAAAACGGAGAATCCACTGTGCCATCATAGGCACACAGAATACTGTAGGCTATGTTTCCATAGAACTTATATTTGAAATAGGCCTACTGTAGACTGGTCAACCATAAAAATCTATAAAGTAGAAAACTTCAAGGATTTGTAATTACGGCTCTCATCCCATAAAGAAATGGCTGTGTGCACTTTCATTAACTCGTTGTGTCATTTTTATCACATATGATTATTTTTTTCAAGTCTTGGGAGTACTCGATTCTTCAAGGTTGCTCGCGCTAAGGGTCAAGAAGGTGATATAGTGATAAAGGTGTTTGTTGTCAATGATCCGTCACTGCCTCTCAATGAACATCAATCAAATTTGGAAGTTCTACTTAGTGTTCTCACGCCTCAATGGGGATGTCTACCTTTTCAAAAAGCAATGGTTTGTTCCATATGATTTTCTGTTTATCTTTTTTTTTGCATGCTCTTTCTCTTGCTGTTGTATTATGAATGTAGTTGGCTTTTCTATGCAATTAATTAAAAAAAAAACAAAGCTTTTCCGAGGGAAGTAAAGAGCCAAGTTGAAACTTAAAATGGCCAAAAATTATTACTTCGCAGCTTATTTAATATATATTAATATTACTAGTACAAATAAACGCACTAATTATGTTTCCCTATGCTTTTATGATTATACATAACTAGCGCTTTACTGAAAACACAAAAGTCAAGCATAAAAAACAGAATTATTGATTTAAGAGTCAAAAGTGAGTGTGAAGCCTAACAACACTAAACGAATCTATAAAGCTTTTCATAGTCCTACACCATTTGTGACAAAAAAGTGCCTTTTTTAGTGCTATATGGCACTTTTGGATGGTAAAATTGATAAAAAGCACGTAGATATGAGTAATAGGTTTAAAATCTGCCTTCCTGGGATATGCCTTATAAAATGAGTGCATCACGCTTACAAAAATAGTGGATTATCTGAAAAGTAATCATAAGAAGGGACAAACCATGATTGGAAAAAAAAAATCAAGCTGGAATCGAGCACATGATAATCTAATTTGAAGTCTAGCGCTGTACTGGCAGAACCACGCCTCTAATAATGTAATTTAATATATTGGTGTTTGTAGGACTTTAATTGCGTAGTTTATTAAGGGGGAAGGAGGAGGAAGTTGCAGGAGGTGTTCTTGCCAAACCTCCAGTTAAGTGTTTTGGCCCATAATTATTACAATGATACCGTTTTATGCTTCCAAGATTTTCCATTAAGAAATGGCACCAATAATGCTGTTTTCAGTGCTATATATCTCACTTATGAATGGTAGAATTGATAAAAAAGCATGTAGATATGAGCAAAAGTTTTCAAATGAGCCACTAAACATCACTCTAAAAAGTTCTAGTAGCCCACTCGCCCTAGCTTTTCCATTTCAGACATGGCACCAAAAGTGTGGTTTTTAGTGCTATTTGAAATTTGCAGATAGTGGAATTTATAGGAAGAACGTAAACATGAGCAATATTTTCTATATAAGCTATCAAAAATCTATCTAAGATGTTCTGGTAGCCCGCTAGCCCCATCCCTCGAGAAACGGCATAAAAAGTGCCTTTTTTCGTGCCATATGGCACTTGCACACGGCGAAATTTATATAAACCACGTACATATGAGAAATAGCTTTTGAATGAGCTCTTAAGTATCTCTCTATGATGTTCTAGTAACCTGCTAGGTCTGGAATAAAGAAGAAAAAACGACCGTTTTAACATTTTTAACTTTTAACTACTATTCGCTGTGGTTCGCTCTTTACTATGTTGCAGCTAATGCTTCAACCATGACAAAGAGTTCATTGCAAATTCTCCTCAGAAAGCAGTTAACATTAAAATCTGTGAAATCTAATAGATGGTAGAATTTTTAAAAACCTAGTAAATATAAGCAATAGCTTATAATTGAGCCATTAAACATCTATCTACAACGGTGTGGTAGTTTCAGTAGCTTACTGATGAGCAGACGATTTATGAAACTTACTAAGGGAGGTTGTGAACCTCCAGTTAAGGGTTCTGGAACATAACTATTACAATGATACCTGTTTTGTACTTCAGAGCTTTAAAACTTATGGTGCCACAGAAGGGGCACCATAAGTTTTGTTTTCAGTGCTATATCGCACTTACGAATGTTAAATTGAAAAAAAAAACACGTACATAAGAGCAATAGCTTTCAAATGAGTCATTAAACATCACTTTTATAAGTTCTGCTAGCCCAATAGCCCCACAGTGTAAAAAGAAAATTGTTTGAGATTCAACAAAAATTGTTTGTAATGTATATCAACAACAAAATTGGAATTCCGACAGCTGAACTTGAATATTTGAGACCATTTTGGAATTCCGTGGTCATTATGGAATTTCCAATTTGTTGAGAAACAAAAATGTTGAATTCCCATACCCGAATTGAATTTTCAATTTGTTGACAAAATAACATGTTGGATTTTAAGATCCTTATTGGATTTCCATCTTGTTTGCTGGATTTCCCGTTCTCTTATTGGATTTTCATCACTAGCGTTTTTCAATTTCCTAGGTCTACAGTCTATTATCTAGTTCTCAGGATTCAGTTTCCCTTTCTTCTTTCTGAAGCGTCAATAAATACCAAAAAAATAATTTCATTTATTTTACAAGAACAGAAAATTACAACAAAAAAATTTTCCCAAATAGTATGATACCTCTTAATGGCTGCATTTTTTCATGGTGGAAATCATTAAATGAATGGCGTAGTAGCAGGCCGACAGAAGACACTTGAGTAAGAAATATCTTCCAATCAGGAAAACAGTGACATCTGGACCTGAAACGAAGATGAAATCAAATCGAGGCACAAATAAAAGAAAGGCTTCCCCCCTTTTTTCTACCTCCAGAGCTGAACGGTTGCAATAATAATGCCATGAATCCTGTCTTTTCTGAATACCTTTGACTTACTCATCAGATCTCATCAAATCTCTTGTTCGCCGCCTCATCAAATCTTTGTGTTATAAAATTGAAACTTTGTAAAATAGATCTTCTGCTTAGATGAAGTACAACAAAATTGTTTCCAGCTTCACAACTTTGCTCAATCCTAATTTACAAGGTTTTAAAGATATGCAAATACATTTCCTAAATTTTGAAGAAAAAAAACATTGATATGGCTTAAAATTCTACTCAAATAACAGGAATTGCATTTTCGGAACTAAACCTTGAGAAAAAGAAACTGATAACTGAAAATTAAGGTAAAATGTTGTTCTGTCAAAATTTTAATAAGTATAGACCTGTCATGTAGGGAAATTTAAGGACCATCTAGAGGGAGAAGGAGTGGAGGTAGGTACTTCAAAATCCTTCCCGGGACATACTTTGGTACTTATGTACTATCTGGAACACACGCGCTATATTATATAGGGAAGATGCGGGTTTCTTTCGAAACGGGTTTCTTTCGAAACGGTTTCTTTAGAGAAATGGATTGTAAAGCGTGGTTTGTTATTGGGTTTACAATATTTAATTTATTGTTTTTGGGGGTTTAGGGGGGGAAAAGGTACCTAGGTTTGGTTAGGTATTTAATATATGCTATGCTTTACCCCCCCCCATCCCCCCCTAATGTGCAAATATATAGCCGAAATTCGTTTATAAACTATTATATTTTTATCCTATTTTGTTTTACTTCATTAGCATCAACCAAACTTCACTTTTCGCGTGTGTTCCAGATAGTACATAAGTACCCATACTTTAGCCTGTAGACCCATCCCTAAAAGTTTCATTTTCCTAACCTAACCCTTTCCAAGATAGCCAAAAGTAGCTAAAGTAGAATTGGTACTGTTCTGTTAGCTGTAAGCCACGCAAGATATATGATAAAATAAACTAGTCAAACAGGTTCTTTCAACAGAGAATTGGATTGCAAGCAGTGGTTTCTAACTGCGTTTACAATATTTAAACTTTAGTTTTTTGGGGTTAAGGGGGGGGAAGGTACCTAGGTTAGGTTACGTATTTAATATATGCTATGCTTTACCCCCCGCCCCCTAATGTACAAATATATAACTAAATTTTGTTTCTAAACTATTATATTTTTATCCTATTTTGTTTTATTTCATTAGCATTAACCAAACTCCACTTCTTGCATGGTTTACGGCTAATAGAACAGTACCGTAGAATTTTACCAAACTTTTATTTATTTATAAAAATAAACTATCTTAAACATTTGGGAAACATAAGACACAAGTTATCAATATTAATAAACTAAACTGAATACTTGCCGTCTTCTCTCTCTGATCTCTCTGAATCAGAATGTCTTCTCTCTCTGAACTGAATGCCCCCAAGGAAAAATCGTCGCTTCGTCGTTTAAAGGTCTTAACACTAAATCTGCTTCTGTATTATACGTTTGTAGATAGGTGAAGGCGATGATTTGTTTTTTTGTCAAATTGATCTCAAATCATAACATTCGAAAACAAAATACGAGACAAATTAGGTCTTGGGAGGAGGTTTAGTTGCCCTCCAATCTTTACGGTCTCTTAAAAAGGAAACTAGAACAAAAAAACAACAAATAGAAATGCATCCGTGGTCAGTCTTCTGGCAAAATAATACAATTCCACATTTGTGCAGATAGGAGATCATAACCCCCACAATAACATTTTTTTATACGCTGAATCTGAAGGTCTGATTTACATTAAGATTCATTGACTTTTTGGGTGGTGTTTCTCCCTTTTTTGAAAATCAGGCTCCCTGTTTTCAAAATCTCTTAATCCATCAAAATCCATTTTTCTTCTGAGGCTTGGAGCCTTTGGTGAGTAGATATTAAACGCAATGAAATTTATATATTTGTAATCTGCATAAAAACAAAATTCTTATCAATTGTTATCAAAATTCTATTTTTGAGTTTCGGTTACAATTTAACTGAGTCGCTCCTTAATTACAGTTTAACTCTATGAACTGTTTGATAAAACTTACTGGGCTAACGTCCTATTTTTTAAATAATCCTGTAGCAAACCGGAGTTTTTGAAGCAGGATTCATGCTATTAAAGTGTAGTATTTCAGAGTCCAGTTGAAATTTGCACTATTTTAGAAAATTATCTTTTTTGGGGAAGCTTTTGGTTCCTGTACGTGTACATAAAGGACTGAATTACCCTTACAGGCGTCTTCTTTTCTTCGATATATTTGCTTACTTGGTTATTCAGCGTAAGCAGCAAATTTATGGCAAATCCAGGGAAGAATTTTTTTTGAAACGCTTTTTGGGTCTCATTACAAAAATGATGTTCATCGCAAAAACTTAAGTTGTTCCCACAAAAGGATTTTCGTTATTAATTGGAAAAAATTGAATTCAGAAAGCAATATATTTTCACCGTTAGTACTGTTAAGATTAGGGTAGTATCTTAAGAAATTTTCTACCTACACAAACTCACAAGAAATGTATTTAAAAAAAGCGATTGTAAAAATCAAAAGATAATTTTTGTACATAAATTTCTGCGTGTTCATTTTGCAGACAAGAAAGCTCAACTTATTTCAAGTAAAAATATATTTCCTTATTTTTATAATTATCTTCTATACTCAAAATTCAATCAGCATTCCCCTTTTTCTGCTATAATTCAAATATTTGAATTGAACTTATACTGAACACATTACTTTCAATGGTCCTATAGTCAAATTTAAAATGATATTCAAGAAACTTTAAATTACTCTTGAAGTTCAAACCGTGTTGATTGATATAACCTATTTACGGTGAAACCCTTGAAGAAATAGCACAAGAAGTGCCATTTTAGTGCCATATGGCACTTGCAGATGGCAGAATTTATAAAAAGCATGTAGATATGAGAAATGGCTTTTGAATGAGCCATTAAGAATCTCTCTATGATGTTGTGGTAGCCCGCTAGACCTGTTAAAAAAAAAAAAAAAAAAAAAAAAAAAAAAAAAAAAAAAAAAAAAAAAAAAAAAAAAAACGGGAGACAAATCAGTTACTTTTAAGACGAACCGAAATAATAGTTAACGTTCCTGAGTCAGTGTCAGATAGGAATTTTTTTCACTAGGCAGTTTTTTTTTCAAAACGCGTTTTTTAACTTTTTTTTACTATGGGCTGTGGTTCGCTCTTTACTAGGTTGCAGCTGCCGCTGCAACCATGATACCTTGCCGGGACATGCTTTAAAAAATGAGCCTAGAAAATGACTGAAAAAAAAAACAACAGCGGATACCGATACCGATATTCCCGATACTTTACATGCGATACCAATACGCCCGATGCCGATACGCGCGATATCGATACACCCGATACCACATACACCCCTTCCCCAGGGACTGTGGAGGGCCATATCATCATCAAAACCATATATATTGAGCCTTTGAACTATGTTAAACAAAATGGCTATCTCAAAATTTTTATAGGACTAGTTGGAGGGGGAGAGGCCTGCAGGGAGGGGGGGCTATTTGCCCTCCAATCTTTTTGGTCACTTAAAAAGGGCACTTACAAATTTAATTCCCTTTCGAATGAGCTATTACACACCTCTCTATGAGTAGTAGTATTGATATAATGATAGAGAGAAGACAGGTACCCAATGTAGCTATAATGATAGAGAGAAGACAGGTACCCAATGTAGCTATAATGATAGAGACAAGACAGGTACCCAATGTAGCTATAATGATAGAGAGAAGACAGGTACCCAATGTAGCTATAATGATAGAGACAAGACAGGTACCCAATGTAGCTATAATGATAAGTAGCGGACAGTACTCCCATATAGCTATAATGATAAGTAGCGGTCAGTACTCCCGCCATACAAGCATAAAAGTCATGACCGATTTCATGGTATGGTGATTCGTTCACTCTGACATTGAGCGTGGATATAAAAAGTCCGATACCGAGTCAGTATCTCAGTCAATAAGTTGAATTTGAATAGTTTACATTATTTCAAATTGGAGAAATAAACGTTCAAATATTGTGAGAATGAGTAGTTTCACATTATTACACCTCGAAGGAGCCGACAGTGATGTTGTGAAGACAAGGGCCCTCAATGTAGCAGTTGAAATTGGAAAGGATTCCCGACTAACATTTGAGTGGGATGGGATGTTTTGCAGATACGTTATATCATTGAGTAAATTTAAGTCAGATGAACAATTATGCTTTGCTGCAAAAGGGAATATAATGTATTTATCACGACTACAGCATGGATTGAATGCTATTATGAAGCACATTGAGGAAAATGGATTGACTCACCTAATGCAAAGAGAGTGAAAGTATATTCTTTTATTACATTTCTGTCAATAAAAATGTATTTTTTCTTATAATGTTTTTTTTTGATTAGACACTCTAGATGATCGTTTACTCCACTCTCTCTCTCTCTATGATGGTTGGTGGTGATGGTGTCCAATAGGTATTGAGATTATGCCCAAAGTAGAAACTTGCAATTGTTATTTTAGTCTATAGTTGGTTGTGGGAGTATCAAGAATGATTGGATTTGAGAAACAGAAGATCTTACGGAATCTAGTCAAATTGGAAAAATGTTTAGTGTTAGATGATGACTTTTTGGAATTATCTCTTCAACGGAAAATATTTTCTCTAGAAATACTTAACTGTATAATGGGATCTGATTCTCCATCCTTGGATTATTGTATGAAGCTTATGCATTGCGAATCAAATGCATTTTCTCAATTTATTGATGTATTAATTGAAACGAAGCAAAATGACATTGTGATTCTGCTTTTAACCACTACCTAGAAATTCATTCTTTAAAACAGTAGGAGATAAGTTTTTGTGACGATGCTCGATTACTCCTCCTCCTCCTAGAAGACAATGTTATTTTTTTTATTGATTTTGAGTCAGTTTCTTTCTGGCAATGAGACGGACAACATCGGAAAAATGCATCATACATGTTCACTATGTTTATATACATTGGGCAGCTGGTCTTCATATGAGAACTGTACTACAGTTGATGACTATAAAGAAAAGTGTACACTATGCAATCCATGTAAATTGCATAAAGGATATGCTGTACAAATTAAGGACTGTAATATCTGTCTTGAAGAGACTTGTGACTCTCATCCTAATGGATATCTATGCTCCAATTGTCATTTTGATAAGTGTGACCAGTGGGAAAATACTTACCCTGGTATGATTGGAAAAAACCCTAAACGTGACTTCAGTTTATTTCTAAGGGATTGGTATCGTCGCGGCTTTAAATTGTATTGGGAAGAAGAATTTGGAGCACGTTTCAATTGTAAAAACATGAAGAGAGTATGGATCCTGCGTCATCGTTGTGAGGACAATGCAAGTAATGATTATAAACCTAGCGATTTTTATTTGGCTCTGACAGAAAGTGATTCTTCATATGAGAATATTGTGTGCAACATTACTTCAAATAATCAGATAGAAACAGGTGAATTTTTCAATATGAATCGTAATAGTATCATTGACTTCACAAGAAGATTTAATAAAAATGAAGTTACAATATATTGTGGAAAATGTGATCTGGACTTTGCACAACAGGATCAGTACAAGTTGAATCCAAATGATCTGCCACCACTAATCGTTGTCGACGACGATGACTATGATGATGATGATGATGACAATCTAAATGACTATGAAGAAGAAGAAATCTAAACAAATGAAGACAATAAACTTTTTTATTGTGCATATATATTTTATTAATAAACAAATTCACATACATTTTTAAAACACTGTATTCTTAGGGCACTGAAATCAATACTGTACAGGTCTGAGATGGTATTTTCTACTAGAAAGTCATTCAAACGTAGACTGTGTACATAAATGTTGAGAAATTCACTGAAAGTATAATCACGACATCGAAAAATGAAATAAAGTAATGCATGAAAACCACAGCTTTTGGTCGATAGATCCTGTACTCGCATCCGATTTTGAATAATTGTCTTCCCACTTCCTTCCAGGTAGTTTTTGATGTGATGTGTGTAGAATGCATATGGTAGACCAAGAGAATCAAAAAATTCTATATTCTTCGCTGTTTGATAGATGCATAGCCAATGACCCGTCTGCACAGTCGATTGGACTACTATTAACAATGATAATGGTTTTGTTAACAGTATGAATATATTGAAGGAACTCTGAGGGTATACAATAGGATGTTTATTTGGACATAAAAGGATCCAGGTTAAATACATTGATTATTTGAGTGGTGTTCATGGTGCCAAGTCTAAAAGAACACTACCATCGGGGGTAATTTCCCAGTAGATTTCAAATTGATTGAGTGAGATTAATGTTACACTCTCTTTCAATGGTTTGTCAAAGGTACACTCCAAACCTACAGTACCTGTTCGGGCAATACTCATATCTTGAGTACCAGACAAGTCCAAAACAATGATACCATGACTTTTTGCGAACATTAAATCGGTAATACCATTTTCATATAGTTGAGAATCTTGATCTAGGGATTGCATTGTCAACTCATATAGGGTCCTATAGGATTTATCGAAGGATAAATTGTAGAGAAGAATTCCGTTTACTTTACAGACAAGAGAGGAAAGTCCAATAATTCAAATTCATGTGGCGAGGTTGTCCACGATCCTATGGCACTGGCACTTTTTACAAAAGCCAAGGCGAGTTTCGATGGAATTTCACCATTGATAAATGAAGAATCGGTGTAGGTACTTGATCCAGTGACAATATGACGTTGATTGGCGATTGTGTGAGGAACGAGCAGTTTGATATTATTTCCAGAGGCTCTTAGTTTTTCAATTGCCAAAGCAACAGAACTCATAACCTATTGTTTTCGCACATGAAGTATTGCCGAAGTGAGATTGACGTTAGCATCGGGTGCTGCATCAAGTGTTTTTCTCAATGTGAAATTGGACGGTGCAAGTTGTTACTTTATATCAATTTTAACATTGGGGGGGCATCCATCGGGATATATTGAATATTTCATGATTGAGTCTACCAACTAAATGGTACTCCTTGCTCATTGCCCAAGTGAGTTCACCGTCAGTATCGACATTTGTTCTATAGTCATAGCCCATTGGCAGACCTCTCAATTTCTTATAGGCCATTGGAGTCATCAACATAAATTGTATGTAACTAGCATAGTTTGATAGATTGTTGCTGGTGCTCACCAATGTTCCATTTATGTAGACACATATTTGTTTAAATAAATTGTGTAGTATACCATTCTCATAGGATAGTCCATCGACGTTGGAGGGAGGTGAATTGTCAGACTTTTTCCTCACCACAACTTTTAAATCAATAAATGTGGGCGATAAATCTATGAAGTAGTCTTCATTGGAATAAATTTGAAAATTTATGTTTTCAGAGAGGGGTTGCTGTGGGTAGAATTGTTCATAGTACCCATATTTTACACTGACATCCACACTTTCTGCATTGAAAAGATTTAGAGATGTGGTGACAGTGGGATGAGATTCCCTGTGGGGTAGATATGCCATCTAGAAAAAGAAATCCCTTTTCGATCGAACAATTTTTCTTCTTGTTTTTTTTCTTACTTTTCTTTGACAAGAGTGATGATGATGTCTTTCGCTTCTGACCTGAGTAGAGACTGATGAGTGAAGAGATGTTTCTCCTCCTTTTAAAACCTTTTCCACTTTGTTTCAATCGCTCGCCAAGGGATCGTGCGCTAGACCTGAGATTTTTTTAAACACTTTCTTTAAAATCTTTACCATCCCCCCAATCGTGTAGCGTAGAGGATGCAAAATCTGCAGCAACCGGCGCAATATATTTTTTAGCCAGCGGTATTGCAGAACGAAACAGCTTAGCAAACCAACTGCCAAGACCGTAGCCCGACATTGACGAACGGCATTTATAATAGTCCATTCTATGACCCAATTGTCGTGGTTGGAGAGCAGTAACATAACAATGAATATCAGGGCATACAAATATATTTTTTCTATTAGCCATTTTGTTGTTGTTGTTGTTGCTAGAGGATCACCTAATTCACTTCTTAGTGTTAACTGACAGAGTTCCAAATACGAAGTGTTTACAGGTATATACTGAAGGTGCTTTATATTATAGTGATGAACTTGTTCATGGGTTGTTTTTCGTTCAAGAACACGTAGGAGGGGGACATTTGAATTACCAACTCTCGATGTTGCCACAAAGGACGCGTAGAGAAATATACAAGAGTCCGAGGCGAGACCAGGTGGATAATCAGCAAAAATAACTTGATCCATCCCGCTAACAGTTCCAGAGTTTTTCCGATTGATCATATTCTGTTTAAATCCAAGAACATCTCTCAGATTATCATTGAGATGAATCAGTTCAGTGTCAACGGGTGAGGTAATGTAAATCCTATCATGTTCCATTGAATAATTAAAATGGAAGGTACCATTCCTGCGATATGAGATTTTTCTATTGATTGCACGACACAAATCCGTCATAGTACCATATTCTTTATATCTCAATGTAACATCCGGGTATTCACTAGATTTAAGTGCTTCAACCCATTCATACTCGACAAGGAGTGACCAATCGAATGGTATAACTTTTATATTATACACACGATCCTTTCTCAGGATATCATAGGTATTTTTGAGAATGCAGTCGACAAGAGCCACTTCATACTTTCCATCATCGAATTTGATGGCGGGGGAGAGTTTCGTCCAAAAATCACTTGCTTTATTCAAATCATTGTAGAGAGGATCGGAGACATTGGACATAAACGTTACATAAAAATCATTGGGCATTGTCAATATCTTCAACACTGATCCAAGAATCAAAATCAGAGTTGTATCCTAGCCAACGAACAAGCAACTGTTTCATGCCCCTGTGAGTACGAGTCTTTAATATCTTTTCAATCTGATAGATTCCGGTGTTTTTAACTTTTTGTAATTCATAATCATAAAAGCCGCCAAGAATCTCGTCATCTTTCATGTCACGTAGACGATACGTTATGGGTGTAGTGTCCAAGAGTTTGGAGACTTTAAAAAGTTCAGTGGACCATAAGTAATTACCCTTTTCAAAAACATTAGTAGTTCGATTGATTCGAACAGTATCACCAACATTGAATTTCTTCTTTTTCTTCTCATTACCAACACCACCAGCACCACTGGAATACTGTTTAAGAAAAGTGTCAAATGTATTGACATCATGATGAACTTCTGTTGGGGTTGAGTTGGACAGGGATCGATGTGGACGTTGATTATAAATCAACATGATTTTATCAAAATCATGAATAAAAGCAGCAGTATTTTTTAAAGTCCAATATCTAGAAAATAAAAGTCGAATAGTTCTTGTCAGTCGTTCGGCCAATGCTGCCTTTATTGGACTATGACTATGATAGAGGATTGTATTATATTTCAGTAGAACCTTCTTTACATGGGGATTAACAAATTCACTACCCCGATCCGTTTGAATCTTCTTATAGCAATCCTGTTCAAGGACGATTTCAAGAACTTTAGCAACTTCATCGCCGCTCTTTGACCGCAGTGGAATGGCATATGCATAGCGACTAAAAACACTGATTGTAAGTAGAATGTACTTGTAGGGGTGATTGTGACGCCGTTGAATCTCATCCAGAGTCAAAAGATCTGCTTGTAGTATTTCTAATGGGAAAAAGGCTTTAGTTTTTCGATAGTGATTACCACGAACTCTACGATTACGATGTAGAGTGTAACTTGATTCATTCTGCCGCCCGATTCTTTTCAAGTCCAGTGACTTGAGCAAGTGTGGTGGGTGAACTTAAACTTCCCACTGCACCAATATTCTCATAAACATGTTTCAATGCTTCAACCATTTTGAACGTAAACACGTAGTGAAGTGCCCACTGCCCATTTGCTTACTAACAGGTGATGGTGAGGGGGATGCAGTGATATTAGGACGTCTTCGCTTGACTCCCCCACTCATAACTCTTGTCAAATCATTGTTTCCACTTGGCGTGCTAGTAGTATTTTCCAAAAATGATTTAAAAACATCTTTTGATATTTGACTAAATTCCTTTAATCGTTTTAAAATATGTTTATTGGCAATAAGGCTTTTGGGAAAGTTTGATGAGTTTAAAAATGTATGCAGGTGACTGTCAAATGATACAAGTCTTTTACGATTCGTGACCAAATCTGATAATAAATCAAGTAGAATATAGGTCTTGCCATGGATTACAACCTGATTCCCATTGGCATCAATTTGAACATGTTCACTGTCATTGAGATATGTCAAGAGTCTTTTACACTGTTCACGATGGGAATGTGGCATTAGATCTGCAACATTTGTCATAACTTTAGACAAATCTTCTTCTTCTTTTGGTATTATCGTTGATGATGATGATGATGATGGAGTCATTTCCTTATTGGATTCAATGACATTTACTTTGAGGGGTCTCTCACGATAGGGCTTGTGGTTGTCCACTCGGCGAAGTGCATTTTGAAGCAGAATTAATTTTTCCTCGTCGGCAATTGTCTCATTGTTAATGAATTTATTGAGATTGTCCTCGAAATGTTCCTTTGGTGAAAGGATGAGTTCAATTGGAGTCAATTTATAGGGTTTGGCCATTCTCTCTCTCTCTCTCTAGAGAAAACTGTTTACAAGTCGTGCAATGATTGGCAGTAAATGTGTAAAGAACTTACCACCCGCTTGAAGAAGTCGTTTTCTTTTAAAATCGTTTCCTTTATTTTTGCTTGCCGCTGATGCTAGGGAGCGTACAAGGGAACGATTTTGCTTTGTCTGTTGCTTAACACCTTCTGGCAGTTGAACATTGCCTTCGGTTAGATTTAAACAAAGTTCAGATACGAGATTCATGAATTCTCTGTCGACACCATGTTTGAGTATGGCCTTCCTAAGTCGTGGTTTTGAATTACCTAGGACGGTGAGTAAATGTCGATGTTCATGTAGTTTCTTCAGTGTCATGATTGCAACTAACGACCTTTTTTACTGTTCACCGGCAGATATACAGTAATTTCATTGTCAAAAATATCGGTGACTACACGCAGATCCTCGGGTGTGTTCTGATTCAGGTCCAATAGAATATATCCGTAGGGTTTGTTGGTAGCCTGATTGTAGGCCGAGAGTAGGAATTTCGGTTCACCCGGATACACCTGTCTGTTTAACGTTATGATGGAACTGGAATCACGAACAACCCTGTAGATGATATAGTAGGTGCAATTCAAAGCAAGTGTTCTCATACACTTGCTCTGTGAAACAGATTGTGTAGAACTAGGGTTACGGAGATCCGTTGATGATGAGATCGGACAGTAAACAATTGTATCATCTCCTGAGATCATTCTTCAATGGACTCAGCCAGATTGTCAATAATCAACCAAGAGTTTGATTCAATACTGTTGAAAATGTGAAGTCCATGTATGAATTTCGTGTCTGGGGCAATAGTTTTTATTCTATCATAGGATTCTTGCCAAACACTGTAGCAATAGTAAATTTTAGTTGGATTTTCTAAAAACATTTTATCACGATTTTGAATTATTTTTGTTAAAAGTGTCGTTTTGCCGGACATTGATGGTCCACATAGAAACGATCTGAAGGGTGTTTTAAATTGATACATGTTCCCTTCAACAGTTCACCTAGACAACTAACTGTAGACTATAGCTGTCTAATGACTAAATAATTTCCCTACTACTACTACTACTCCGTTCAAGAATAATAAAAATGAGAAGAAGACGAATAAAGAATCATATTATCTTTTATTATACACACACACATAAAAAAGTAACAACGCTTAAAAAAAATACTACATTGAAAAAAGCACATTACATGGAAAAAAATACACTTTTTTTTTAATTTATTTATAATAAAAAAATATAACATTTACATAGGCTCTAGAAAAAAAAACACCTTAATAGATACACTTTTTTTTAATTTATTTATAAAAACATACAACATTTAATGAATAATGCACTTAAAATATCACTTTTATTTACAACATTTTTAAAGGGGTCCCCCCTCCCTCCCCCCGGAAGGGCGCGGCGGCCGCTTGTGGCGGCCGGCCGAAGGCCGGTACCCCCCCCCCCCCCCCGGGCCGGCCGCGGGGCCAGAAAACAATTGGAACACTTTTTTATTTACAAAAAAAACATACGACTCTGCCTTGCTATAAAAAAAAACTGCTGAGTTGGGAAAAAAAACTACTGCTGAGTTGGGAAAAAGAATAATGCTGAATTGGAAAAAAAATAACTATTAAAAAGAATCCCACCACCACCCAACCATTTACTATTTAATTTTTTCCCGACCGAGGCGATGTCTATAATCTCGACACACACCTCGGTCAGAAGTCAAATAATGTCCGTGAGGTAGCACCTTCACACCATCTGCACACACATAGACTTTATCCGACACGGGACACATGGCTATTTTATCAACTAAAACTGTGTGATTTTTAAATTTTAAAGAGCGAATCGCCATGACCTTCGCCCTTGGAACTATACTATTTTCCACACAGTTTCTGTATACATTCATGTCGAAATTCTTATTCACGTAGTGTCTAGGCACCCCTTTGCAGACTTTTTTGATTACCTCGTTGTGTGTTTACACACAGTACACCTTCGGACCTCAAGCACACCACTGGAAATCAAGTCACTTCCCGTCTCTGATTTTAACATTAATAACTGATTTGGGGCCTGAGGCTTCACTAACTCCGGGTAAATGGACTCGTCCCAATTGGTAAAGTCCATTCGAGAGCTAATGTGCACGCCTTTTTCCAAATCTTCCAATAAATTCGCAGTTCTAACTTTTAGCAAAAGTGAATTGGTATCCCCATAATATACTTGAACTTCTCCCTCCCCCGGCCATTGGCGCCTACACACATCGTAATAGAATGACAACATGAGTTTTTTTGATATTTCGGTTATTGCGCTGCCAGCTGCAATATTTTTATTGAGAATTACGTTTCTTTTTTTTCTATTTAAGAGGACCATATTCGAGTCTATGATGGTGAATGATGTAAAGTTTGGATCGGCAACGATTCGAGCACATTCTTTTGGGTCAGTCACAACGTCACAACGACTTCGATTGCGTACACTCTCACACATTTTACCGAAGGCTGAGTTCAAAATGAGTTTAAAAATTTCCTTTTCAACCTTCGTTTTTGCTTCGGAACGTTTATCGACAAAAGTGTCAATAAATGTTTTCAAATAGGGTTTATGGTCAAGTTGGAGGGCTCTATGTATCCTTGTGACGTTGAAACCGTTGGCTACCATCCACCGCAAAAGAACGTGATGCACAACGATATTCTCTTTCGGATGAAGGTCGGCGATAAGTTTTTGTTTTGAAGGTGTCCAGTGCACACCACCATCCTCTATCTTAGAAATATTGTATGGACTCAAAGAGTCCCTAGTCACCGCTCTGTTTATGCACGGGAAAACAAAATCCTTCGCCGAGCCATGATGCTCCACGGGTATTTCACCATTGATTTCAAAAAACCATCCCCGCGGTCCATTCTCCTCAACATTGGCAATATTGGGGAAATCTGAAGCACGAGGATCGTTAAGCCATTTATAATTTCCACACGGCAAAGAGTAGTGAGACATTGCCGACGGATAGAGGGAGTTCATATCTAAGAAAACTGCATCCGACTTTACACTGGTGTCTTGTCCA
Organism: Artemia sinica; assembly: GCA_027921565.1. Classification (NCBI taxonomy): domain Eukaryota; kingdom Metazoa; phylum Arthropoda; class Branchiopoda; order Anostraca; family Artemiidae; genus Artemia; species Artemia sinica. Next base: position 82,074,709 of record CM051258.1, on the reverse strand, counting down.
GTCGGATCAGTTTCAAGGATACGATCTCCATGAAAAACATACCCTCCCCTCATTGATGTCTGTACAAATAGATGCTGATCCACGTCGGTGATCAAGCCTATTTCCTCTTTACTGATTTTAAGAATTAAATCCATCACCAAATGAGGAGTGGAAAAATAATAACCTAAATCCAACCCAAATTCCCCATAGATTTTATCCGTGTTCTTACACACAATATCCAGCAACGTCAATACATCACTTGCCAGGTATAATCTATAATAATCCCACCCGTTTTTACACCCTCCCTTAGCCCAAACCCTCTTGGCAAATTCATAGTCGACAGTGGTGCATTGACGCTTGTAAAGTGAATCGTAGAATGAGGTGATGGACGGCAATTGTTCCTCAGAAAGCCTCGCGGTGGAGTTGTAGTAGTCATACGGATATATGCCCTTACACGTTAATAAATCATACATTTCACCGTCTGAAAAGTGCTGCTGTTTAAGGAGGTGTTGCTTAAGGAGGGGGAAACTATTAAAATCGTCACTTTTCTGTACTTCAATGAGTTGTCTTAGGGATTTGGGGAAGAAGCTAAAGGAGTCTAAAAACGGATCTTATTCATGCACAATTTATCGTTATCTATTATTTGCCATTTGAATTCTAAGAGTAGCCGCTTTTCAGACGACTTGGGTATGATATTATAAGAAAAAGAACCATCTACCCAAGCGCCATCTACAACTCCACCTCGTTGCAATCGTGCCAATGCCGGTAAAATAAATTTCATGTCATAGCTGGAATTGTGTATATAGACAGGTAGAAACAATTGTTGACTAACGTTTAAATTACATGATTGATGGGCCACTCCACGAAAATTGCTCAATCACGACACAATCGGGTTGCCCAAATGATAGTGGTCGCGGACCATACCTTTACCCCCTTTCCCCTTACCCCCATTCCCCTTTCCCTCTTTCCCATTACCCTCAACAAATTCCCCCTTACAAACCCAACATATTTTTTCTGTTTTAATGGCCAACTCGTCCTCTGGTGATAGAGTCATTGGATAGGATGTATTTCGCAGCCGTGATATCGATTTATTTGCTGTTTTAATGAGTGCTGTCACGGCTGAGAGCATACAATCCTCACCACCCAATCTCTCAACTACCTCTACCAATTGCATGGAATTACACGAGTCTCTTTGTGCGTGAGCATAAGAGACTGCAATGACCTCATGTTTTTTTTAACAAGATTTGAATTCAATGGATCATACACATCTATGAGAGCGGCTTCGTAGTCTAAGGCCACCTTGTCACTCTGTTGGAGTGAGTTTTGAAAGTTCTTAAATCGTAAGATGGCCCTGTCACCGCTAACCGTTTGCACAGATTGACATCCGTGACGCTTGCAATGCTTCATATGATTGTTTAACTTAATTTCTGACCGGAATCTAGAAAGGCATGTCGGACAATAGAAACATTCCCACCTCCCCTGTTTACCCTCCCCAGAACCCGACTGATTTTTGGTATTGGAAAAAAATGTCCAATTGAATTGGGGTCACTGGCTGGCTTGTAAAGGAGCCAAACCCAATGTTCCACTGATTCAATGGACGGAGCCCTCACTGGAAATATAACCCCCCTTTTGCGGTCACCCCCCCCCCTCAAATTCTGTTTCATATTGTAGCACAGTAACACCAATTTTTAAATGTGCATTAGCCCGCTCAAAAATAGTTATCCCATTAAGTTTTACTGGATATTGATCATTTAAACAATTAAA
>CM051258.1:82037966-82067966 GCA_027921565.1 Artemia sinica | reverse complement strand
AAGTAGATACAGTTTATACTTACATGGTTGCTGATAGGCGATACTCTGAGCTACAACTAAATTAAAATAATGCTTACATGCTTCCGACATCTTACCTAGTAAACTCCGTTTAGCAAAATGAATGGTAAAATAGTACTTCTTTTCTTTCTTTCTGAATGTGTCTCTGTGTCTGTGTCAATGTCTTTCCTTCTGAATGTGTCTTCTAGTTAATTAATTACATTAGTACTTACTTAAAAACATCTTTACGGATGTAGGAGCTTCACCCTAAAGACGTCCAAAGTTTTGCCAGGAATATCTATTGGAGAGTATGGTGTTACGTGTAAAAATCTGTATTTTTTGACATAGAGGAAATCTTTAGAGCTTGTTGTTTACCTCGAATAAACATCAACGGTTTCCACTGAATTAAATTAACCCATAATTACCACAAAGCACAATATTGCCCTTTTTTATATTTTTTTTTTAACTTTAATTATGGATACTGATTCGTCAAAAATACTATTGTTCATCATGATTCCAATAAACCCTTGAACAAAACCAGTTTTTGTACATTCCTTTTTCCCTAATGTTTATTGAATATTCCTCTCAATTGAGTTTGATTCCATTATAGAGGTCTTTAGTTTATTGTCTTTTATTGTAATCAACTTAATAGCACTGACTGAATAAAGAGCGACGTGCCTTGTATGTATTATAGCTTGATTCTTTGGCTGTTGTTTTTTTTTTTTCTCCAGGCTACTACTACTACTACTAACAACTCACCACAGCACCAAGCCGCCTGAGGCCAACACAGCTACGCACGCTCATCCTCCACCCCAATCTATTCAAAGCCTCCCTTTTTACACCCGCCCACGAAGTTCCCATTTCCTTTCAATCTTTCTTTATGACTTCCTCCCACCCCAGACGGGGACGACCTGCTTTCCGTTTAGCCCTAGATGGTTGGCCGAAAAGGACAATCTTCAGCAATCTGTCATCCTTCATCCGCACAACGTGCCCTAGGCACCTCAACCTTTCTTTCATTATAGCCCTAGAAAGCGGTATTAAACCACATTTTTCGTATAGCCTATTGTTTGAAATACGGTCAGTCAGCCTGGTACCCAGAACAATCCTTAAGCAATTTCTCTGGAAAACATCTAGCAAATCTTCATCCGCTTTTCGGAGCGTCCATGCTTCAGAGCCATATTTGACCACTGTCATCACTGTAGCTTCTAATATTCTAATCTTGGTTTGCAGACTTATCTTCCTATTCTTCCAGACTTTTTTTTAACTGTGACAAAACACCCTGAGCCTTGGCTATTCTATATTTAACATCTTCACTGCTCCCACCATCTTTACTAATAATACTACCAAGGTAAGGGAAGCTGCCCACCTGATCAATCTTTTCATTACCCAACGTCACCTTTTCATCTTCACTTATTCCTAGACTTAGTGACTTAGTCTTCCTAACATTAATTTTCAAACCAATTCTAGCACCCTGAACTCGCAAAACCTCTAAAACTTCATTCATTTTGCTCACACTTTCATCTAGGATGCTTAAATCATCAGCATAATCCAAGTCCAGGAGACTTTTTCCTTCCCATTTGATTCCGTGGTCTCCCATTGCCTTTCCTGTGCTCCTTAAAACAAAGTCCATCAAAATAATCCATACAAAGGGAGATAGAACACAACCCTGCTTAACTCCTGATTTAATACAAAACCAGCTACTAACCTCATTGCCTACCTTAACCGCAGCAGTGTTATTCTCGTACATAGCACTAATCACTTTAATGTATTTGTCTGGTATACCATACAAGGATAACACCTTTACTAAAGCTCTTCTATCAACAGAATCGAACGCTTGCTCATAATCTATAAAACTGAGGACCAAAGGTGTTTGCAAACTCAGGCACTTCTCAATTATTAGCCTAAGAGTGAAATTTTGGTCGACACATCCTCTACCTTTTCTAAAACCGCACTGCTCTTCTCTTAAAACTTTGTCTACAGCATCTTTCAGTCTAAAAAGTATCATATTACTAAGTAATTTACTACCTACAGAGACCAGACTAATGCCTCGATAATTACCACACTCACTTTTATCACCTTTCTTATAAAGTGGCTTAATTAAATAATGGGATTGCAACCTACCGCCCCTTAAGCACCATGATCCCCTGAGCACCCTCAAAACTCTACATGACTTGTAATCAAAGTTTCCCTTTCAAGGTAGCCAACCATAAAGCATGTAGCCCCAAGGATATGCGCGCCAAGCTATGCAACTAGACGATTTAAAACAGACTTATACCATACATTTAATAGTCAATACAATAGCATTGACTTGGAAGAGAGCTACGTGTTTTTATTGTATTGTTATTGTATTGTTATGTATTGTTATTTTCTTTTTTCTCCAGTGATCAGCATATAAAACGAATAGTCATAGAAAGTCAGGAAAATGGCTCATTGGATTGCAAATTTTAAGTGAAAGTGCCTTTTCTTGAGGACCAAAACTGAAAAGAGATTGGTGCTTTTTTAACATCCCGTGTGCCCTCGCAGCCCAATTTAAGAGTAGATCACAATGTGAAGATTCTCAAGTTAGTCAGACTTGTCGGCAGATTCAAAAGTTTACCGCCTGGGGCAACATGAGAGCTGTAGTTCCGTATGTAGGAGCCCCTAATTATTGAAACTGTCCGTATAAAGCAGAGGCGCCCTAGACATATTTTAATAGAAAATCTTGGATTTTGGACTTGAAAAGTCATACAAGGATTTTGATAATATATGAGTGATGGGGCTAAAAGAAGCCCTTGGGATTGCGCCCCCTTAAATTTTGCCTAACCCTTATTTTTTTTGCCATTTTGTTGAAATCTAAATCACACAAGAAATATCAATCTGTACAATTGAAGTGCCAAAAGGATCTCCCTCGACCGGTTCTTAAAACGAAAAGTATGTCTGTCTAAAATTGAAACACAATGAGTACATATGTTGCAAATGATCTTGTGTATAGAACAGACATACATATTCTGTATCCATATTATACCTTTATATTAATAAAGATATATCTTAATTGAGATGTGGGTGTATCTCATCTTGTTGAGGTCAGAGTTTTCAGGTATTTTAAGTCCGTTTTATTGAAGAACACTTAGTGAAATTATTTGGTGGATGCCTCTCCAACATCACTTTCTCCCAAGTTTGCAACTATTTCCATGTCATACCTCATTTGATTCACGGTCATTCGAGAATGTTTCTAATCTTTTAAATGTTAATCATAAAAAATCATTCAGGCTGACTTGTGGGCTGTCAATAATCAAAACATATTAAGTGCATATTTCACAAATAGTGCTTTATCTCTCCCGACTTCTGTAAATCTGTTTATACAGATTTTTGAATCTACAAATATGAATCCAACATTTTAATATAGTATCGAATATTTAATTCAAGAGAATTTTACTTGGGGTAACTTATTTTGGAAAAAGAACAGCGTTTCTAACGGAAAATGAAGGGATTTTTTTTTTTTTTTTTTTTTTTGCTAATATAGTCATCCCTTCAATCATAAGTAGTGATGTCAAATCGTCCATTTAGGATAATAACACACTTTTAAGACAGAATTTATTTCCAAAACCATTCTCACTAGTTGATAACACCTAACATATGTTTTAGAGAAAAGGCAGATAATAATGAAAGGTCGAAACTAAAACTAAAGAAAATAGAAGTAATAAAAGGCAAAAGAGCAGAGGCGTAGTTAAGTTTTTCAACATACGTGGGAGATTTCAGTTTTGTCCTCTCCCCCGAGCCGATATAAAAAAAAAAGTATTTTAAACCAAAACATAGTACATCAATCCAGGAAAGTTGACAATTCCTCAGGTTTTTGGTTTATCTCCAAAACGGCTAGTAAAAAAATTGTGTTTTTAAATTTTGCAATTAAAATTATGGTACACCACTCCATGGACATTTTTCGTTTGAACTAATATTTCGGAGACAAAAATTTTTGGCCATCTCATCCCCTACCCCAAGAAAAAAAACCTAAAGAACCGTTGCACTCCCCTCCCCAAACACTCCCTGACAGTAATGTGTAAAATGTAAAATTTAAAATAGAATAAAACCTTAATACAAAAATTGGAGATAAAGAAAGAGGCAGGATCAAATACTGTGAAGCTAGGTAACATATGTTACCACACTTTTTGAACATCTTTCTGTGCTGGTAGATTGGAGAATAAATAGGGAGTTCGGAGTAAGCTTTCGAGGGAAGACATCTCAATTTCTGAACTAATAAACCCAAAACCAGGATTTTTAGGGACGAGAATAACAAAATAAAATACTGTAAGTAGCCTAAGGAGCGACACGGTTCAATAGTAACAGAAACTCAAAAACGGAATTTTGATACCGATGGATATATCAAAAGAATCGAATTTTTCTGCTGATTCTAAATATTTGCCTTTCATTAAGTTCAGTATTACGTTCTAAAGGCTACGATCCTGAGAAAAGTTTGTTGGATTTTCAAAAACGGGGGGAAACACTACCTAATAGTCAAAGAATCTTAACGGAAATCACACCATCAAATTCAGCGTATCATAGAACCCTTCCGCGGAGTTTTCAAATTCCTATCTGCAAAAATGTGGAATTTTGTATTTTTTTGCCAGAAGAAAGATCACGGATGCGTGTTTATTTTTTTATTTTTTTTTTTTTTTCAGGGGTGATCATGTTCACCCAGTGGTCCTAGAATATTGGGTAAGGGTTCATTCGAACGGAAATTAAAAGCTCTAGTGCCATTTTGAAGTGACCAAAAAGATTGGAGGGCAACTAGGGCCCCTCCCACGCCCTTTTTTTCCCAAAAATGCCCGATCAAAGTTTTGAGATAGCCGTTTTTGAGCATAATTGAACAGCCCAATAACTATGCCTTTGGAGATAATATGATCCCCACAGACCCTGGGGAAAGGTCTTCAAGTTATAAAATTTGCCCATTGCCTACGTATAGTATTTGTTATAGGAGTTATGCAGGGGCGTAGCTCCAGCATTTTTATGGGGGGGGAGGGTGGTGGGGCAAGAGGGATCCATATTTGGATAGGGAAGGGCTATATAATAGTTGTTTCTCAAAATTATTGGGGGTTGGGGCAACTTCCCCTCTCCCTCCCCCCCCCACAAGGACATCCCTGGAATTATGTATTCATTTTTCGATCGGGGGGGTGGGGTATTTTATGCTGGGGAAAATTCCACGGGGAGAATTGTCTACTGGAAGGGAAATTTTCAGGGGGTGAACTTTTCAGGGGATGTTTTATACAAGGGGAATTTCCAGAATTCCTATATGAAATAGTTTTATATGTCTTGCTTTTTCTTTTCCGACTCAATTTTACGTGTGGAGATGTTAAGAGTAAATATCAGGAGTAAATTTTCACCGGTATTGTATTTTCTAGAGGAAATTTCCTTGGGGAGGGATCTTTCTTGGAGATGGAGCCAGATTTACTGGTATTATTTAAAAACAATCAGAAATTAAATAAAATCAACAAGTTTTTTCAACTGAAATTAAGAATCAACATTAAAACTAAAAACGAACAGAAATTATTATGTGTATGAGGGGAGTTGCTCCCTCCTCAACACCTCATTCTTTACCCTAAAGTCTGAATTTTCCCCCAATCCTTTAAGAATGACTCCTGAAACACAAAGGTGGTTTAATTAGAATAATACGAAGCTTTTTTAAAAGTATCCAAAAAACTATAGCGTGAAGATGCAAGTGTTGAAGAGGGGGCAACCCCCCTCATATACGTGGTAATATTTGTTCGTTTTAAGTTTTAATGTTGCTCCTGACTTTCAGTTGAAAAAAATTCTTTTTTTTATTCAATTCTTAATAGGGTTGACAGTTTCTGCTGTTTGTGCATTACTACCAAGATCAATGTGCTGTGTCGTGCAACCTTCCAGTAAAAGTTTAGGGGGGAAAAGCTAAATTTGGTTCGCTAAGAAAGGAAATCAGGCGAAATATTTCTTGATAATCTTCCATTAATTAATAGTTTAGATATTGGTTTTATTTATTAGTTTTAATTTTTAGAACTTTAAGAAATATTTTGCTCTGTGTTTTGGAAATATTTATAGAGAAATTTGTTTGAAAATATGGTAAAATGTACAAGAATTGAAATAATAAAGCCAAAAAATGATCTTTATGAGTTATCTGGTCCCCCTAAATAAATCATCTATCCCCTCTCTCCCGCCAGTGGCTTTGGAGTGTGTGAATCTATGTAATACGAAAATGTGGAATCTTAAATAGACTGTAATTTTTTCTTCTAACATTTTTTCAGTTAACTGACAAAGCGGTTTTGTTATTTCGGCAGTATGTACACACCAGCGCTTATGACAGAATTAGTACCAGACCTTTTCTGATGGATCTGGAGAAGAAATGGATATTTTTTCAAGTGCTGAAAGCTCTTTCATTTGCTCATACAAACAGAGTAAGTTTATTATGAATCTAAACCTAACTATTGCCTTAGTCTGACCCTGGCCTTGTTTTTTACCCAACTCCCTTACTTAGGTCGCCTGTTTGCCTGTGAGTCCAGGTGATTTGTCAGTTAGGTGTCAATCCTGAACATGAACAATCCTAAATCCTGACTTAGAACATTTTGCATCAGATTGCTGCATGTTTTTTTTTTTTTTTTTTTTTTTTTTTTTTTTTTTTTTTTTTTTTTTTTTTTTTTTTTTTTTATATATATAAAATTGCATTTTCTTCATAATGGATATTTTTGCTAATTTTAGATACAAGAAAAACCCTAGAACTTGGAGATGCAATGGTATAAAGTAGTAATGAATATCTATGCGATGCAGCGATGGTATGCTAGTACTTAGGGCTGTGGGCCTGTTCTGTTTCCAAAATTTTATTATTATTGTTTTTAAATTTTTTTTTTTGGCAGAATGTTGTATATTTTTAAGATAATTTACCTTTTGTTAGTTTTTCTTGAAATTTATCCAAAGAAATCACTGCGTAAGTCGGCTACCTAAAAAGCCCTAAGAGTGTTTATATCAGCCATCAAAATCGAATAAGAGGGAGTAGCAATCAGAGATGATAATAGTTACTCTTTGCATAGATAAATCATTCACAAAGAAAAGATAATTATAGCTTCCCTTTTCACTTGTTTTATGTTAGTAGTTTAGCGGTTTCGTAGGTTAGTAGTCTACTGCATCCACGAATTCTTCTCAAAACAAAAATAAGATACCGTAAGAAAATAAAATAAAAAGAATAATTACCCCTTTTCGAATTAAAACCTCTCTTGAGTGTTTTACCCTTTTCTGTATTTTTCTTTTCATTTGTTAAATTTATAAATGGTCAGTGAAATGTTTTAGAAATAATTTTTGTTTAGTCTTTTTTAGTACGAGTCGTGTTTCTAAGTAAGTTCCATTTGAAGACTGAACATAGTAGGCCCTACACAACGAAAGATTATTTTAAAAAAAAGTAAATTTACTTTCAAGAAGTACGTGGTGTTTTACTCTATTATCAGCATAGTTGCCAAGTTTGTTGTAATACTTATCATGCCTCTCACCTATTTTTAAAGCAACCTCTGTATAAAAACTTACCGCCTGTTTCAGTAACCAGGAATTCACTTCCGTTTTTACGTTGTCATCATCATTGTAATGGTTGCCACTGAGGTGTTGCTTGAGGTGGAGAAAAGGATGGTAATCACTCGACGCAAAATCAGGACTATATTGTGGGTGATCTAAAACTTCCCAGCCAAATCGTCCAACATATTGCGGGTCTGACCAGTAGTGTGAAGTCTTGCAATGTCATGAAGAAGGACAATTTTCTTTGTCAACATGCCAAGTTTTTTGTTTTTCTTTTCTCTGTGGAGCTTTCTGAGGGTTAGGCAGTATGATTCTGCATGGATAGTGGTTCTTTGTAGCATGAAGTCGACCAAAAAACACCATGCCTATTCCAAAACACCGACGCCATGATTTTGCTCTAGGAGAGTGTCTGTTGAGTCTTAAAATTTTCAGGGGAGTGTGTGTGTTTCCATTCCATGTTCTGTCGCCTCGATTTGGGCGTGATATGGGAAACCCATGTTTTGTCTCTAGTTCAACCGGTCGCCACCTCAGTGGCAACCGTTAAAAAGATGACGACGATATAAAAATAGCAGTGAACTCTAAGTTATTGGAGCCGGCCGCAAGTTCTTATAAAGACTTTACTTTAAAACTAGTCGAGAGGTATGATAAGTGTTTCAAAAAAACTTGGTAACTATTAAAGTATGCTGCAAAGTGCCAAAACTGGAGAGGTATCAGCCTTGTATCTATACCTAGCAAACTATTGGCGATTATACTCCTTAACAGAATCCAACCAACGTTGAACGAACATCTCCGAAAGAAGCAGCATGGATTCCGGCCCAACCGATCATCCGCTGATCTTGTATTTACTCTTAGAATGCTGTTAGAAGAAGCGAATGAACGGCGCAGTAAGCTTTACTTTGTCTTTATAGACTTTGAGAAATCTTTTGACTCGGTAGATCGCCAAACGCTTTTGAAGGTTCTCCAATACTACGGTATTCCTGATAAGCTAATTCGAATCATTAAAGCCTTCTACAAAGACACAGAATGCTGCGTGACGACAAGTGACGGGAGTACTCGTTACTTTCGTATCATGATAGGAACGAAACATCGCTATGTGCTATCACCACTGCTATTTATTCTTATCGTTGATCATATTCTTCGGACCTACGATGGACATGGGATCCAGTTGGATAATAAGAGACTCGGAGATGTTGATTTTGCTGACGATATCAGCCTCCTAAAGTGGTGCAAACAAAAGCTCCAGTATTAGCTTAACCAAGTCAGGGATGCTGTGGAACCTTTTGGCCTTAAGATATATACCAACAAAACAAAAAGTATGGTGAATACTGGATCTTCACTCGACCTACGATGCAATAACCAGACGATAGAGCAAGTCGTGGATTTCAAGTACTTAGGAAGCACCATTCACAATTCAGGATCGTGTCAGCGAGGAGTCAAGCTAAGAATCGACCAGGCTACTGCATCTTTCAAGAAACTGTGTCTCAAATTTGGCGCAGCCAGAAGTACTCTCTCCGACTCAAGCTGAGGCTGTTCAACAGCAACGTCCTCTCAACGGTTTGTTACGGTTCTGAAACTTGGCACATAGATCAAGTACTTGAAAAGAAACTCCTCGCGGTCCCAAAAAGTAATAAACGCTACTATACGACAGAATACATCTCAGCCACTGATAACCAAAGTGATTAAATATAGGTAGTAAAGATATCTCGGTCATGTGATCCGGATGCCCGAAACTCGACTATCGAAGGTTTTCTTCAGTGGCAGCCACGTGGTACCAAAAGAAGAGGACGCTCCAAAAATACCCTACGACGCAGCTACCGGCCTGACCTCTCGAACCTCAATGCCTCAATCCAACCTGGAAAGGAAGATGTCTGGGCGGCCGTAGCGATGAGGGATGACTGGCGACTCTTCTTGGATGCCCTTGCGCCTCTCGAGGCACAGGAGGATCTAAGGTCTAATAGTGTATGTTGGTCTATAAGCATAATGCAAAGTGACCTTTGCAGAAGCCAAATCCTGACATTTAAGCTTTCTTTCAAGTATGTCTATAGTAGCAGTAATTGCACAATTATTAGTTAAAAGTCGAAATAAAAACAAATATCAATGAGCAGCAAAAAAATTCATTTCGTAAGTTGGTGTCACTTCATGGTAAGGGATACCAATATAGTGCTGATATACAAGACAATGACACACAAACCTCCGTCAGTCATTGGAAGATCGGTGAAACTTGAGCAATACCGAAATTAGTTGATGTACATTAATTAGCTAATTTAGATAAATTATTAATTAGCTAAGCTAGCTAGTGTAGATATTACATACAAGAGTTTTATGAGTTATCCTCTATTCACTTATTTATAGGCTAAAAGTTCGATATTTGGGAAAATATAAGTTGTAAAAGCTTAGGGACACGATATATTAAATAATCTAAAGTTTAAATCATGTATATACTAGGCAAGTTTTTGGGTAATTTTGTCACTTTTGTGAATGAAATTGTTTTTTTCTGAAATTGTTTTGTCTGTGCTAAATATTCCCCCTTTTAATATTTGGGTAGGTGGAAACAAATTGTTTGCGTTAGTATATTGGTATCTAAGAGCAGAGAAAACAGAAGAATTTTTCAAATAGAGTGGTTCCAGAAGTTTCTATTAATTTGACAGTTAAAATATTTGTTGACTTTGGACTGTTCAATGTTTCAAAGGTGAAAAATATAGTTTGTGTTAATATTCTGCAATGAAAGAGATGAGATGATAGAGAGGTTTCCGAAATAGTGAGGTTTCAGTAGATTCTATTAACTTGGTTCTGTAAACGCACACATCTATAATAGTTCTATAAACGCACAATTTTTGCTCTTTTAGACCATAATTCTCGCAAAATTGTGGCAGAACCAGCATTCCTAGAAACTTGAAACTGACACTCAAACCCAAAACAGTTTTATCGTCAACTTGCTAATAATTTTCTTATTTTTGGTCCGTTCTTAAAAGAATGGTGGCAGAACGATCTTTCTTAGAAACATGACTGTGACTCTCAAATTTGAAATATCATTCTCATGTAATTTTAATTGTTTGTTAAATTTTCATGTGATTCTGATTGCATTTTTAGCTGGTGGTTGTAGAGATTTTTTTCTGCCTTTTCTGAATATTTTCCATTGGTACCAAGATTCCACATAGAATTAAATTGTGGATTTGTATAAATATACTAAATTTGTCTATAGACTTATCCCTTCGTGTCTTATTAACCTTAGAATAAGCAGGCATAAGCGCAGGTAAGCAGGAGATGGAATATCTAGTAAGATTTATTTTATTGAATATGCTGATTTGTTACAGAGGTGCTATACATTTCTGTGTAGGTAAATTCATTTAAGATATTTGTCAATTATTACATAGGATGGCAAACAATCGCTATCTGAACAAACCTAAATAGAGTAGAAAAGCGCTTCCAGAACAAATTTTTGTTTAATTTCAAAGAATAAAATACTTGATCTAGGTGAATATCACCTTCAGAGAGTTTCAGAATTTGGTGTTTGAGCGGATTCCTAAAATTTTTTGGAAAAATCGTCACAAATCAGTAAATCCGGAAAACTAGCTTTTTTATAGCCTAAGCCCAAAGAGGACCAAAATTTTCTTGATATTAGCTCAAACATCAACTCCTCAAACTCACTGAGACCTTTACTCACCTAGATCAAGTACTTTACTCCTAAATGACAAACAAATTTTTGTTTGAAAGTGGTTTGCTACCCTATGTAGGTTTGTTTGAAAAGTGATTGTTTACTCTACTGTGTAATTATCTGCAAATATTTTGAATGACCTTGCCCGCACAGGCTTAAATAACACATCTGGAACAATGCAGTCTATTCAATAAAGCAATTCTTTTTAGCTGTTTCTTCTTCTGCTTATATGTGCTTATGCCTGCTTATTCTGAGGTTCATAAAACAGGAATGGCTCAACTTATAAGCAAAATTAGTATATATATATATATATATATATATATATATATATATATATATATATATATATATATATATATATATATATATATATAATATATATATATATATATATATATATATATATATATGATATAAGTTACACTTTCAATCCATCTGAAACCTTTGGTACAAATGAAATATATTGAAAAATGACAGAGAAACATAAGAAAACTATTTATATCTATTTACCAAAAATCAAAATTCTACGAGAAGGCTGTCTTGAATTCGAGACTGACGTTCAAGTTTCTAAGAATGCTGATTCTATAGCCATATTTGTTGTAGGATTATGGTCCTAAAATACGAGACTGATGAGCAAGTTGACTTGACTTGACTTGACTTGCTTTATTTACTACTAATTACAAAATAAACTATATACAAGCAACCACCCGGAGAAGGCTCAAAAAGCCTGATGAAAGACGGCTGCAATCCTCTAATTCTCAACCTCTCAAAATTCAAAATCTCAAAAAAAAAAAAAAAAAAAGACCTGAAAAAAAACTTGAACACTCTCAATTTAAACAAAAATACCAAAAACTATGAAGAAAAGAAAAAAAAAATTAAGACATTAATGATGACAATAATAATAAATTACCTCCCCTCTCCCAATAAATGTTTTTTTATTTTTACTTTAAACGACCCAATGTGTTCAGCTTCCCGAACGCCAACTGGGATATCATTCCAAATAGCCGGAGCCAAATACCGAATCCCGAAACCTGCACGTGTGGTGTCTCGATACTCAACCGTAAAATTTTCCGCCTCTCTAGTCGCATACCTGTGGAGTGAACTATTTACGCGAAAAAAATTTGTAAAAACTGGAGGACATACATCATTCCAACATCTATAGGCAAAAATAGCAGCTTGGTAATCGCGAATCTGACCAATGTTAAGCACTCTTAATTTTTTAAAACATGACGCGGTATCATTCACATTTTCTATATAATTCCCAAGAAGACGTACTGTTTTATTTTGTAAAATCTGCACTCTTTTGAAATTTGCATAAAAATTGCTAGACCAAATGACACAACCATAAGACATATAAGGCGCAACAATACTATGATACAATAATAAAAGAACCGACAATGGTAAAAATGCTTCAAACGACGCCAAATTCCCAGACCTCTAGCAACTTTAGCTGCAACAAGATCACTATGGTGCTTCCAAGACAAATTACAATCAAGATGGAAGCCCAAATAACGCACCTCATGCACCTGTGACAAAGGCTTACCATTAAAAATTATCTCTCCATCAACACTCGGAGGCTTACCAACTCTCCTAAAAATCATAAAATTAGTTTTTTTAACATTCACTGACAAAAGGCTTAAACTTGTAAATACATAAAATGACTTTAAAACCCTATTTACTTTCAACAATAGATCATCAATCATTCGACTAGACATAGTTAAAGCAGTATCATCCGCGAAAGTCGTGATAAAACACTCCGGTAAGTAAAAACGCATTGAATCAACATACACAAGGTACAGAAGTGGTCCCAAGACAGATCCCTGAGGTACACCACACTTCACTTGATAGGGAGAAGAAAATGCATCATTTAAAACAACTTGAATAGATCTTCCACTTAAAAAACTATCAAACCATTTCAGATAATTACCACGAACTCCAAGGGACTGTAGACGTTTGAGTAAAATTTTAAAATCCACTGTATCAAACGCCTTTCTAAAATCAATAAAAACAGTCAAAGGGATTTCACCACGTTCAAAGCATCTATTTACAATATCACAGAGAGAATGCACGGCGTCCGACGTCGAGTGACCTTTCCTAAAGCCGAACTGAGTTTCACTTAAAATCCCTGTTTTCGTAAGGTAATCATATAGCCTTTTATGCACAATTTTTTCAAATATTTTTGAAAACAGGGGAAGGATTGATATAGGTCTATAATTTTCGATATCTAGTTTAGACCCACCTTTACGGAGAGGGATGACTTTTGCCCTTTTAAGCGCATCGGGGAATAACCCAGTTTCCAGGGAAAGATTGATTATGTGGACGAGACATGGTATTAAATAACACATCACTGATTTAAAAGCCTTCAAATTAATTCCATCTGTCCCTGCTGAATTAGATTTGATTGTTTTCACAACCTTCAGAATTTCATCTCCAGTACACGGTTGAAATTCAATTTCATTTCCAATTCCTCTTTCATCCAAAAATTCGTCCTCCAAGGAATCATTATTAAAATTCACTAACCCTTCCGCCTGCACATTTTGACCAATACTTGAAAAGAACTCAGCAAATTTATTAGTAATAATCGTTTCATCACTCACTGCTTCTTTTTTTTTTCAAATCACGGTCCAAAGATACAATAATTATGTATTAGGTGACCGAGAGTTGTGGACCACGTTCCGACACCCTGATAGAATTATGTCAGTGATTTCTATTACCTTGGCCGTTAAATATTTGAAAAGGTGGAAATATATAGTTTATGTTAGTGTACTGTCATGAGTGAATTCCAAGCCTGATTAGCTAATCAAATAGTTCGTGTTAACATACTGTAAGTAAGGAGCAACTCGGCCAAATAGCAACCGATTCTCTAAAACGCATAATTTTTATAACAATAGATATATCAACTGAATTGGATTCTTATGGTGACTCCAGATATTTAAAATTCATCAAGCATTATGTACCCATAAAAAGTTACGAGCCTGAGGAAATTTGTATGTTTTTTTAGAAAGGGCAGGGACGCCCTTAAAATGTCAATTCATTTTAATAAAACTCACGTATTCGGCATATCAGAGAACCATACTGAATGGGTTTCTAGCTTCCATCTGAAAATATGTGACATTTTGTAAGTTTAGCCAGAAAAAAGATCACGGATGCGTGTTTATTTGTTCTGTTATATTATTATTTTTTTTGCCATGAGGATCATGTCGAGCTAATAGTTATATAAAATCGGGAGAGGGCTCACTCGAACGGAAATTAATTCTAGTTCCCCATTTTCCGACCAAACCGATTGGAGGGCAACTAGATTCCCCCTCCCCTCCCATGCTCCTTTTTTACCAAAGTCATCCGATCAAAATTTTGAGATAGCCATTTCGATCAGCATAGTTGAAAGGTCAGGTATCATGCCTCTGGAGATGACACTACCCTGCAAGTCCGTGGAAAAAAGGGTTGTAAATTATGAAATTTATCTAGTGTTTACATGTAGTATAAATTTTCCATGGGGAAGAAAGCTTCTGAGGAAGAACTTTCAAAGGGAAACTATGCACGGGGGAATTTAACAGAATTCTTATACAAAATTCTTTTTATGTGATGTACTTTCTCTTTGTAAATTTTATTTTACAATTGGAGATATTCCGGGAAAATTGCCCAGGGAAAATTTCCAAAGGAGTTGCGATTGTCTTGGGCATTTTTCCGTGGGGGGGGGGGAGGGAATTTTCCTCGGGAGAGATTCTTTATGGGGGAATTTCACGGGGAGAAACTTTCCATTTAGACATTGAGAGGGAAGAATTTCCAGGAAAAATTTTCCACAGTGGGAGGTATTCCGGCATTTTTTGGAAAACGGTTGGAAACTAGAAGAAAAATAAGTCTTTTTTTTTAAACGAAAGTAATCTAAAAATCATTTTCCAGGCGGAATTGTCCGCAAGAAGTTTCTTGGGTGAATTTTCAGCAGGGATGGAATTGTCTGGGGATTGGGGATCTTACGCGAGAGAAACTTTCTGGGGAATAAAATTGTCTGGGGAAGGAGGAATTTTCTTGGAGGGGGGATTTTCCATGGACAGAAAAGGTGGATTTTCTGACATTATTTGAAAAACGATCAGAAATTAAATAAAAAACTAATTTTCTCAACTAAAGCTAAGGAGTAACATTAAAACTTAAAACCAACGGAAATTATCCCGTATGTGAGGGCAAATTTCCCTCTTCAATACCACGCTCTTTACGCTAATTTTTAATTTTTATCCCAATTATTTAATAATAACTCCTGAATCACAAGAGCTGTCTACTTAGAGTGAGGAGATTGTTAAAATACAAAAAGAAACATTGGCGTGAAGAGCAAGATATTGAAGAGAGGTTATACCCCTCGTATACAGAATAATTTCTGTTCTTTTAAGTTTTAGTGCTCCTTACTTTCAGTTGAAAAAAGAAACTATTTTTATTGATTTAATCACTGAAAGGCTGAACTAATTCTCAGTGGAAAATATTGACATGTTGCCGATTTGAATAGCCAAAAATAGCCAGCAGCTTATTTTTCTTGATCCTCACCTCGAGGAATTCCAAATCAGGGTTTTTGTAATATTCGTTCATATAATAGAAGTTTTTCTGTACTTTATTCAAAATTTAGAAAAAAAAAATTGTGCAAAATATTCTTTTTTTTTTTTATTGAATTGCTTTGTTATTGAATTTTGCCAAACCCTAAAGTTAATCTGAGCAAAAAACATTATAAGAAATATCGAAATTTGATATATCGTTTATTGAATATCGAAAGTAAAAATATCGATATATCGTTTGATCAAATTATCGCACAACACTACGGCCAACCTTGCTGCGGCGGGGATCGAACCCCGAGCCCCGTATTGCCAAGCAGAGCATCAATCCACTATGCTACAACCAGGTTGTTAAACATACTAATATGCCAGATAGGTCTTTAGCTCTAAAATATAGATACTAATATGCCAGATAGGTCCTTAGCTCTTGGATACTTGAGTTGTTTTTCCTAATCGTGATCAATTAGTCCTTCCTTCACTCAATTACATCAGTGGATAAAGACAAGCCATTAGAAAGTAACCAGTTACGACTTTTCGGTGCAACAGCAATTACATGCATCTTTCAGTCTTTTTTCCTTTCTATTTCAGGTTTGTCATGGAGACATTGACAATGTACCTCTATTTCTTTTCTTTCCATTTAAGGTTTGTCATGATGACATTAAATTAGAAAATCTGTACCTACAGTTTTTTCTTTCCATTTCAGGTCTTCATGGAAACACTAAATTAGACAATCTTTTGATTCTATTTTCATTTTTAAAGAACATCCATTTTAGGTTTGCCATGGAGACATCAAATTAGAAAATATAATGCTGACGAGCTTCTCCTGGGTGCTTCTCACTGATTTTGCTTCCTATAAACCTGCCTATATTCCTGAAGATAATCCAACGGACTTCACTTATTTCTTTGACACTTCAAGAAGACGAGTGTGCTATATTGCACCTGAAAGGTATCTAAGTCCTGTTGCATCTGTTGAACATAAATTCTGGTGATGAGGGGCTAATATTATTCAATACAACTTCTTTTAGAAATTTTTTACGGAAATTTTTAATAAATTTTTAAGAGGAAATTTATACAAATTTTAGAAAATTATATAAATTAATATATTTTCATTTATCAAAATTCAAAAATTTTAAAAATTTTATAAAATTTTAATAAAAATTAATAAATTTTAGAGAAAATAAGCATAAAGAATTTTTAAGCGCAAGTATATATATATACGTGGTTTACAGAAGGGACAAATGCCTTGTGGTATACTTTAGCGCTCCAAATAATACACAAACGGAGACCAAAGCCACCTCAAGCTGACTCATCTGATAAAAATAAAATAAACAAGAAAACAGTCGTATGTCGCAACAAGACCTTATGTTGACTCCTCCCATAAAGTTCCCATTCTCCTTTAAATCCTGCCTTATGACCACTTCCCAGCCCCTGCGAAGACAGCTTGCTTTTTGCTCGGATCTATATTGATTGGGAAAAAAGCAATCTTTGACAATCTGTCACCCTTTAGCGCTAGAACGTGTACTAGCTATATCAACCTTTCCTTTATTATAGCCCTGGAAAATAGGATGGGATAGAACCACATTTTTCGCAAAGCTTGTTTGTTTGACATGCGGTCAGTCAAACAGGTACCTTAAACTATCTCTTGGTGGTTTATCTAGTACAAATATACCGAATATTTTCTACCTTTCAAAGCACCTACGTTTCAGAATCATGCCTGACCGCTGTTAGTTGTTACCGTTGGATTCCAGTATTCTAATCTTGGTTTGTATGCTTGTCTTCCTATTTTTTTCCAAACTTTTTTAACTGTGAAGAGACACACTGGGCCTTGGCTATTCTACCTTTTACTTATTCACTGCGCTTACCGTCTTTATTAATAATACTACTCAAGGAAGAAACTCCTGAAAATTCAAAAGAGAATCTACTAAAGGTGATGATTGATGCTGGTATTCAGCTTCAACAAATCAATACCTTGAATAGTGGCGGGCCTCACGTCAATAAGAAAATCTTGATTGATGAACTGGAAAAATCAAGACAAAGGGTTCATCTATAGAACATTGGCTCCTGCATGTCGTGAATAATGTATATCACAAAAGTTTAAATGTTATCAACGATTATACTGCACACCTAGGCATAGGACTGCGTTATTTTTCCAACGTACCGGCCTTAGGATGCAAAGCCTTGACTGTTCAAAGGAATCCAAATCGCAACAAAAATTTGTGAAGCTTATTCCAGCCCTACAGTTAGCCCTCGCAGAAGCAGCAGTAAAAATATTTGAACAGTGGAAAGTCGTGTGGACTTATTTCCCTGATTTTGTCACTAGGAATTGATCATTGCTTGCAAATAGCTCTTAATTTGAGAAAATGGTTTTGTTAGCTTAATCGGAGCTGGTGTTCGCCAAATTGCACTTAGTCGTCTTTATCGCTGCCCCATATCAGCATTTCTGTAATTTTTTTTCAGAAGAATGAACGTCTAGATTAAACTTTAGTTTTAAAGCTGCGGCACCTCGTCATCTGCGTTCTCATGCTTGTGCTGAAAACCGAGTATTTTCAAGAACCGAGCAGTGGTACATCATCAAGTTAAACATCTATTCTTGGTTATTGAAAGTAAACTACGGTGAAAAGGCGCAATCAGTTTTAGAAGGCTGAACCAAAAGGCTGAGCTCTTGTTGGCCACCCGCAAATATTTTATCTCCATTTCCAAAGATTTGATAGCGAGAATTCCCTCTTCAGGAGGGAAGTTGTGCTGTTACACGTGAAATTCCTTGTTCCTTTTTTGAGAAAAACCCTGTGACCATTAAAGGGTTGCTAGCAGTTGGAGGTCTGTTTACTGTTAATGTTGATTTTTTTTAAGTTCAAAGGTGGGAGGCAATTGATCGAATTGAAAGGTGAACTAAAAAAGCACACAATCAACGTGTTAACAGATACTGAAAACATATCCTTATATGTAACAAGGATAGGAGAAGTCCTAGTTTGACCTAGTTTGACATACGTGCTGCTCTCATCGTTTTACATTTAACTGCATATGTAGAATGCAGTTTTTCCAAATCAAAATATGCACTGAACTAGCCTTGGACCTTTGTGCTTGAGGGAACTTTCAAGGGCAAACTGAATGTCAATGCTGCACTGAAATCGTAGTATGGGAAAGTTGGATTGTATCATACTTCCTCTGAGATTATTTCTTATCTAAGGGATGCCCCATTGGCATATGGAAAATATCTTCAAGGGCTAAATGCCAGGAAAGCTGAAGAGACAAAACAAAAGAGAGAAAGCAGCTAGAAGAAGAAGAGTGTCGAACATTGAAAGAGAGACTCTAAAAGCAGAAAGAAGCTATAGCTGGATTAGAAAATTATGCTGATATAAAGAAATGACAACTCTATGCGCAGGAAACTGTTTCAGGTTACCGTTTGGAACATGGAATTTGGGACTATAAAGGAATTATAAGAAAAACCACGGAAAAAGAGCAGAATGGGGAAAAACATGGAAAAAATGTGTTTTGCCCCATTCTTACAAACAGTTGAATTTAAATGCATTAAATATTTTGGTGTTTGATAAACAAGTTCAAAACTGTCGATATTGATAAAAAATGTCCGTCCAACGCTTCGGCATTGCTCAGCAGAACTGATTGCTGGGAGTTTACATCTTTTTGTAAGTAAGCTATTGTTTTTTTTTTTTTTGTAATTAATTAGTTTTTTCATTTTTATATACTTTTACTTTAATTGACATATTTTTCCATTGCCTTTAAAAATATGTTTATCTCTAAGCTTCATTAAATAAAAAAAAAATTTTTAACTGAAAATAAGGAGCAACATTAAAACTTAAAACAAAAATAAAATATTACGTATTTTAGGGGTTGGGGGGGGGGGGTTTCCCTCTCCTCAACACCTTGCTCTTCACACTACAGTTTTTTGGCCCTTTAAAAATAGTTACTTAGTGTTTTAATCAAACGACCCTTGTGTTTCAGGAGTTGTTTTTAAAGAATTGGGACAGAATTTAAACTTTAGCATATAGAACGAGGTGCTGAGGAGGGGCAACTCCCCTCATATACGTAATAATTTCTGTTAGTTTTAAGTTTCAATGTTACTCCTTACTTTCCGTTGAAAAAACTTTTTTTTACTTAATTTTACTTAATTTTACTTTTTTACTTAATCCCCCTTCCCACAGAAATATCCTCTGGGCAATTCAACCCTGACAAAAATTTACCCCGTACAATTACCCTTAACATCTCCAAGGAACAAATTGAATCGGTAAAGAAAAAGCAATACATATAAAGAAATTTTTATAGGAATTCTGGCAAATTCACCCAGTGTTAAATTTCCCCTGAAAATTTCACCCCCTGGAAACTTCCCTCTCCATGGAGAATTCTCCCCGTGTAAAATCTTTCCAGCAGAAAATTCGTCTTCCCCTCCCCACTCAAAAAATGTATCCATACTTTCCAATAGCAAATAAAGCAATAGTTAAATTCTATAACTTAAAAACCTTTCCTCTGGGGCTGTAGGGTGTTATTTTATCTCTAAGAACATAGTTATTTTAGGGCCTTTCAACTATGCTGAAGATAAAAGCTATCACAAAATTTTGGTCGGACGATTTTGGGAAAAAAGTGGTTTGGGAGGGGGCCTAGTTGCCCTCCAATTTTTTGGTCACTTAAAAGGGGTACTAGAACTTTTCATTTCCGTTAGGATCAGCCCTCTCTCAGTGTTTTAGGCCCACTGGATCGATACAATCACCCATGAAAAAAAAAAAAAAAAAAAAAAAACAAAGAAACAAATAATGATCTTTCTTCTGGCAAAAATTACAAAATTCCACATTTTTGCTGATATGAGCTTGAAACCTATAACGTATGGTTCTTTGATACGCTGAATCCGATGGTGTGATTTTCATTCAAATTCTATGACTTCAAGGGGGGTTTTCTCCCTTTTATCAAAAATCAGACAAATTTTCTCAGGCTCATAGCTTTTGATGGGTAAAACTGAACTTAATGAAACTTATATATTTGGAATCAGCATAATAAGCCAATTTTTTTTACATATCTATTGCTATCAAAATCTGCTTTTTAGAGTTTCGGTCCCTATTAAGCCGGGTCGCTCCTTACTTACAGTTCGGTACCACGAACTGTTTGATTACCACTCAAAATCCAAACAGAGATCATTGAAATATTCATCGTTTTTTCTGTGTTACCAAAAGTATTGTATTCATAAAACTTTACAGTTTCTTGAAATGTAATTAGACGAATAGAAAAGGTTTTTCAACTAAAGTAAGGAGCAAGTTTAAAACTTAAAACAAATATAAATTACTCTGTATATAAGGGGGACTGCCCCCTTCTCAACGCCTTGCTCATTAAACAAAATTTTTTTAGTGTTTTGAAAATCTTATTTTTCTAATTGCAAAATTTCTTTAAAAATTTGAAAAAAGCCAAACTTCTTAGTAAAGAGTAAGGAGCTAGGGAATTGACAGCCCCCTTGATATAAAGAATAATCTGTTCAAATAGGTTTCAAATTGGTTCCGTGCTCTCACTTGAAAACTCTTTTTTATTTAGTTTCTGATTGTTTTCCAAATCATACCCAGGTCTAACCAAGGTATAATTTGAGGTACCGGTCCCTTAAGTCCCTGGTTAATTGCTTTTCAAATATGCAAATCAAAAATTGTACGTGGATTAGTGCCGTCCTTCGTTTAAATTTGCAACATCAATTTTGGATAAAATACACACAGAGAAAGACAGACAGACAAATATGCTTAAAAAATTGGCTATGAATAGTAATTCTGGTAAAAAGTCCTTGTTAATATTATTACTAACGAATTTCGGTTGGATGAAAAGGAGTATTATTGTTTGTATGGATTGAAATTCTGTGTGACCTTTGATCTTCTACATAACTGAAGCCATCACAACCTCTACAGTAGGATTTTCTTATCGATAAATACATTACACACATTTGTTTAAACACATTAAAGTACTGCATATAAATAGAAACAAAAATAACACCATTTAAAATTGCTGAGGACTAAGCTCCTAGTAGTATTTGCATTCCCAAATAAATTTCCTGGCGGGGCTGATGATGACCTGCCTTGCATTTTCCACTTCTGTGCTGGTAGATATGTGAATGTAACACTTTAGCTGAATAGAGAAACAATTTAATTAATTCCTATTCCCTCCTACCTCTTTCAACATTTATCTGGAGCCTCGTGAAGAGTAAGCAGTTTGTCCATTAAAATGTACTTTTTTAGGAATCTACCCTACCCCTACCTAAACAATGACTCACCCCCTCATTATAGCTGATACGCAATTACAGATCACCAAAGGTAGCCTATTTTCATTACAAATAAAGCGAATCAACTTAGTTGAATCCATTACTGCCACCGTGTGGCATTGCTTCTTTTGCAACTGAGAAGCCTAAAATACAGTTATTGATACTTTTAAATCAATTAGCGTCTCAGAATTTTAAATTGATTGCAAATTTGTCCTCTTCGGGGTAAAGTCGTAGTTTGGTGCCCTAAAATAGCAAAAAAACAAGACTTTCCCCTGGCCCAATCGGTCCAAAAAATAAGATTTAAATTCACGTTGGAATGAGCTCCCTCCCAATTATCTTGGACTTTCGGTTTGATAAATCATCCCTGTGAAAAACAAAAACGAATAAAAATGCATCGACTATGTTTCTTCTGAAAAAAAAAATGCGAAATCTACATTTTGAAAATTGAAGCTTGAAACCTTTATGGTAAGGTTCTCTGATACGAAGTATCTAATAAAGGGATTTTCAATAAGATCGCTTGCTTTTTTGGTGGTGTTTCCCCTTTTTTCAAAAATCAGGTAAATTTTCTCAGTTTTGGTTTTTGGATGGGTAAAATAAACTGAAAGAATTTTATATATTTAGAGGTAGCATAAAAAGCCAATACTGTCGGTGTAATAATTTTCCTGAGATTTCCAGTTTTAGTTTTGGTGAATATTCGTCCAAGTCACGTTTTACTTCCAATTTTTTTTTTATCACAAACTATTTGATAAGATTCTCTTGAGGCGAATTTTTTTTGAACCTGTTCATTTTATTTAATTGAATAGGACAATAAAAAGAAAGAGGGTTAATTTTGCAGCTGGATAGTGAGTTTAAATTTTGTTTTTCGTTCGCTATTCTATTCTGTTTAGTGTCTGAGTATATAATGGATTTAAGTTCGAGGGAGGGAGAATTGTCCCGTTATGAAAGAGATATATTCTACATGGCCATTATAAAATCAAAACGTGGTATCTATGCAGGTAGGATGATTTTTTAGTATCTCTACTCCTTCTGTAAACTATTCTAAGGCGTAGGAATTGCATAAAGACAAGCCTACATCTGTTATAATCTACGGAAGCAATAAATCGTTCTGTAATTTTGGTTTGACTTTGATTTTATTTTAAGATGAAATGCATAATAATTAAACATATTACTGATTAAATAAATTGATCCCTTTGCCAGGAATCCCTGTCGTTTAAAATTTACTGTATTTTGTCCCATTTTGCATGCAATTTAATTGTTCCTTTCATTTGAGAGTTTTTTTCCTAAAAGTATTTAAAAATAAACTTATTCCTACGAAAAAAAAATCCTGAAATATATTCTCTGTCACCCAACCACCACTGATATTTTGGTAATTTTCTGCCGGCGCCGTTGGTTTGAAAGAATCAATCAAAGACTAGATAACGTTCTGAGATCAAATGATATAGAGGGGATTTAGGTAGCAAAGACTATGTTAGATGCTCTAAAAGTTAAAAGTGAAAAGAACAAAGATTTGATGACAGACTTAACAAGGTGAAACCAACTGTTAAAAAAAGGAAGAAGGAGCTCATCAAGAATTTGTTGAAGAAGCTTCTGAAAAAAGAAACTTAAGTATTCTGCCTATCTACTTTGCTTTTTTCCTGGGACATGTTCTCTTTTTTTGTATAGATAAAATTGTAGAATTATTTGCGGAAAAAAATATTACCACTTTTATACCGCAGCTATTTGCTTTTATACTTCTATACGAAGTAAGTGAACAGTGCTTGGCGCCCCATGGAATGTAAGTGAACAGTGCTTGGCACCCCATGGAATGTAAGTGAACAGTGCTTGGCACCCCATGGAATGTTTTTGCTGTGGTTTGTCTAGATGTGTTAGTGATTATGCTTGATTGATGCTGTTTATGATTTCCTAGCAGTCTTGTTCCTTTAACTATACCTGATGTCTTGCAGTATATTGGCCAAAAAAAGACGCTGCGCTTCATTCTAGTTAGGCTCAGAGATAGAAACGGTATTAATTATTTGGATGATTGTCAGTCTAGGATAAGCTTTAGAACGCATTACTAGAACGAAGATGGTAGTTATTGAGTATTATTCCTAGTTATTTACATAGAAAGTTAATTCCCTGGTCTTGTCCCTTCTTTTGACTCAAAGTCCCTAGAATCCCTGTTTCAGGCTATTTTGTCTGAACGACTCAGACTTAAATGAATGGCATCGGAATCAGGAAATCTGTCCGATTTTTAAGTGATTCTACAGTCAACTTTTAGTTATGTAATTAAAAAAATCCTCTCGTAGGTTTTCAATTGTCATACAAGCATCTTATCAATTGAATTCTCCGAGAGTCTTTGATGAAACCTAAGGTATTTTTCTTAGAATTAATTAAAAAAAATTTTAACATGTTCAAAGAAAAGTAAAGGCCATTTCAAACTTAAGCTCAGCAGATACAAATACCTGCTAAAATTCAAACTCAAAACGACCAGAAATTACTATTAAAGAATAAATGAAACCCAAAGCGAACAGAAATTAAATAAACAATCATAAGAAAAAACATACAACAAGTAATAATATAAATGAATAAATAGATCTTATAGCGAGTAATGCTTAGATTGAATATGAAAATCAAGCTTAAAACGATCAAATATTATTTTGCTATTGAAGTATAAATGAAACCTTAGAACTAACAGAAATTAAATAAACAACCAACGCAAACAAACATACAGTAGATATTAATTTAAATGAATAAATAAATCTTAAAACGAGTGAAACTTAAATTGAATATGCAAATCAAATTTGAAACGAACAAAAATCACTACAAACAAGAGTTTGGGTATCGCCTCCTTCTCTCACTGTAAAAGTCTCAAACCTACTGCGTCATTGGGGCTTTATTGAAAACAAATTTTATTACAAATATTTTCTTTTGTACTTAATGTTGAAAATAAACATTAAAATTACAGTAAAATTTTGAACTGATGAGCTTTCAGCAATTAATATCATTATACATCAAATATTCAGTTTAATTTATTAGTTCTTTCTGGAGTTGTTCAAGACGAATATAGTTTCGCTACAGACAAGAGTTTGGATACTGCCCCCTTTCTTAACTGTAAATAAAAACCTAAAGCCTTCTGCGTCATTGGCCCTTCACTGAAAACGAATTATATTAAAAATATTTTCTTTTCCAGTTCTTACTGCATTGAAAAAAAGAATTAGAATGAAATAAATTCTTGAACTGATGGATCTTTCAACAACTAATATCATTATATATCAAATATTCAATTTGATGTTGTTTATACTTTCCGAGACTGTTCAAGACGCATATAGTTTTCAGTAAAGCGCCAATGACGCGTTAGGTTAGGTTAGGTTTTAGACTTTTACAGTGAGAGAAGGAGGTGATACCCAAACTGTTGTTCGTAATGATTTTTGTTCGTTTCAAGCTTGATTTGCATATTCAATTTAAGTTTCACTCGTTTTAAGATTTATTTATTCATTTACATTAATATCTATTGTATGTTTGTTTGCGTTGATTGTTTATTTAATTTCTGTTCGTTTTAGGTTTCATTTATACTTCAATAGCAAAATATTTTTTTTTCGTTTTAAGCTTGAATTTCATATTCAATCTAAGCATTACTTTCAATCTAAGATCTATTTATTCATTTATATTATTACTTGTTGTATGTTTTTTCCTATGATTGTTTATTTAATCTCTCTTCGTTTTGGGTTTCATTTATTCTTTAGTAGTAATTTCGGGTTGTTTTGAGTTTGAATTTTAGCAGGTATTTGTATCTGCTGAGCTTAAGTTTAAAATCGTCTTTACTTTTCTTGAGAAACTTATTTTTTGAAAAAAAAATTTTTAATTAATTTTTGTTCGCTTTTGATTGCAAAAAGTTTCAAGTTTTCAAAAATTCGTTATTTCAAAATCAAACTTTAAAAAAAAAATGAAATCTTCATCAAAGTATAAAAACTGGTATTAAAGTAACAATATCAAAGTGAAATAGTTTTCCCCCTTTGAAATGAGACCCCTTTGAAGTTTATACGACAACACCTTCTATATGAAATGTGTCTGGGGAAAAAATAAATGGTGTGTGGGAGGAGGTTAGCTGCCCTCCAATCACTTTTTTCTCTTAAAAAGTGAATTACAACTTTTAATTTCCAATCAAATGACCCCTCTGTGAAGTTTATACGTGCATCTCTTCCATAACAACCATATATGCCCCCAGGGCATGATTTTTAACGCCCTGGGGGGGGATGTGTCGACACCGGAATTTTTGTTATCTGAACTTTGAACGATTTTTAACAAAATATCTATCTCAAAATTTTTATCTGATGCATTTAGGGCGTGGAGGGGGGGGGGGGGGCTAGTTGCCCTCCAATCTCTTTTGACTCTTAAAAACTGAACGAGAAATTTCAGTTTCGAATCAAATGAACCCTCTCCGAAGTTTATACAAGCATCCCTTCCATAGAAACGATATATACCCCCAGAGTATTACTTGAAACGCCTGCCTCCGGGCCATGGGGGGTTGCGTTGGCACAGGAGTTTTTCTTATCTGACCTCTGAATTATTTTTAATAAAATGGCTATTTTAAAAATTTTATCAGATAGGCTTGAGGAAAAATGGGTGGGGGGGAGGTGCGGGGCTAGTTGTCCTCGGATATCTTTTGACTCTTAAAAAGTGAACTAGAACTTTCAATTTCCAATAAATGAGCCCTCTCTGAAGTTTACACGAACATCCCTTTTAATAAGAGCCATACACGCCCCCAGGACAACACTTACAACGCCTACTTCCTGGGTCCTGGGGGTTGTGTTAACACCGGAGTTTTTCTTATCCGACCTTTGAACTATTTTTTTTTTCTTTTACAAAATGTCTATCTCAAAATTTTGATCAGATGGATTTAGAGAAAGAAGGCGGGGGGGACTAGTTGCCCTCGGATCTCTTTTGACTAGGAAAAAGTTAACTCGAACTTTCAATTTACAATCAAAAGAGCCCTCTCTGAAGTTTATACAAGTATCCCTTTCATAAGAAACATATATGCCCCAGGGCATAACTTACAACGCCTGCCCCCAGGGCCTGGGGGATTATGTCGACACCTGAGGTTTTGTTGTCTGATTTTTGAACAGTTTTTAACTTAATGGCTATCTCAAATTTTTTTATCGGATGCATTCGGGAAAAAAGGGGGCGTGGGGGGGGGGGGGGGTAGTTGCCCTCAAATCTCTTTTTAATCTCAAAAAATGAACTAAAACTTTCAATTTCCAATCAAATTAGCCCTCTCTGAAGTTCTCACGAGCATCCTTCCATAAGAACCATATATTTCCCTAGGGTATTACTTACAAAGCCTGCCTTCGGGCCCTGGGGGGCTATGTCGACCCTGAAGTTTTCGTTATATGATCTTTGAACTATTTTTTTTTAATGCCTATCTCAAAGTTCTTATCAGATTGGTTTAAGAAAAAAGGGCGTGGAGGGGGGGGGGCTAGTTGCCCTCCGATCTCTTTTGACTCTTAAAAAGTGAACTAGAACTTTCAATTTCCAATCAAATGAGCCCTCTTTGAAGTTTGCACGAGCATCCCTTTCATAAGAACCATATATGCCCCCAGGGCTTAACTTAAAACGCCTGCCCCTGGGCCCTGGGGGGGGGTCGACACCGGTGTTTTTGCTATATGATCTTTTTAAATATTTTTAAAGAAATAGCTATCTCAAAATTTTTATAGGATGCGTTTGGTAAAAAGGGCGTGGGGGGCTGGTTACCCTCCAATATCTTTTGACGCTAAAAAAGTGAACTAGAACTTTCAATTTCGAATCAAATGAGCCCTCTTTGAAGTTTGCACGAGCATCCCTTTCATAAGAACCATATATGCCCCCAGGGCTTAACTTAAAACGCCTGCCCCTGGGCCCTGGGGGGGGGGGGTCGACACCGGCGTTTTTTTTATATGATCTTTTTAAATATTTTTAAAGAAATAGCTATCTCAAAATTTTTATAGGATGCGTTTGGTGAAAAGGGCGTGGGGGGCTGGTTACCCTCCAATATCTTTGGTCGCTTAAAAAATGAACTAGAACTTTCAATTTCCAATCAAATGAGCCCTCTCTAAAGTTTACGCGAGCATTCCTTCCATAAGAACCATATATGCCCCCAGGGCATAACTTATAACCTTTGCCCTGAAGACCTTGGAGGGGAGGGTCATGCTCAAAGGTATAATTTTCAGAACTTTCAACTAAGTTGAACAAAATGGCTATCTCAAAATTTTGATTGGATGTGTTTGGGGAAATGGTGGGCGTAGAAGGGGTGTTATTTGCCTTCCAGTCACTTTCGACTATTAAAAGGGGCATTAGTCATTTAAATTTCCAATCGAATGAGCCCTTTTTGAAGTTTCTACGATAACGCTTTCTATAAAACCTTATATGCCCCCAGGGCATAACTTACAAGCCTTGCCCTGAGCGCTGTGAGGGGGTCGTCATCCTCAAAGACCCAATTTCCAGAATTTTCAATGACGTTGAACAAAATGGCTATCTCAAAATTTTGATTGGATGTGTTTGCGGAAAAGGTGGGCGTGAGAGGGGTTAGTTGCCCTCCAATCACTTTCGACTATTGAAAAGAGCACTAGCCATTGAAATTTCCAATCGAATGAGCCCTTTTTGAAGTTTTCCACGACAAAGCTTTCTATAAAAAGTTTATATGCCCCCAGGACATAACTTACAACTCTTGCCCTGAGCGCTGTGGGAGAGTGTCCTCCTCAAAAACGTTAGGACCGTTTTTTAGAACTAAAATCTTACATCTAAGATCTTGCATTTTCCTGCAAAGATTATCGTTTTTTAACTCATCTTTGTTCTAAGATCTTACAGCTCACTGATGTTAGCAAAAAGTGTGAAGAACGCCACTGTTCTGCCATATAGAACAATGATGAGAGAACTTTGATGATATACTCATCATTGTTCTCAGACCGCTGATCAGAACAGAATGATGAAAGACGTTTGCATAAAAACGACAAAAGATGTAAGATCTTAGTTCAAAGATTTCACTTTTAA
The DNA here is from genome assembly GCA_027921565.1 of Artemia sinica. Taxonomy (NCBI): domain Eukaryota; kingdom Metazoa; phylum Arthropoda; class Branchiopoda; order Anostraca; family Artemiidae; genus Artemia; species Artemia sinica. The sequence continues at coordinate 82,039,033 of CM051258.1, read as the reverse complement.
GCGTTTTCTGACAAAAGATGTAAGATCTTAGCACATTGATGAGTGAAAAAACAAGCCTATTATTTCTATCTGGAAATCATTTACGTAGAACAAAATGGTTATCTCAAAATTTTGATTGGATGTGTTTGTGGAAATGGTGGTTGTGGAAGAGGTGTTTGTTGCCTTCCAATCACTTTTGACCCTTAAAAAGGGCACTAGAACTCTCGATTTCCAATGGAATGAGCCCCCTATGAAGTTTTTACGACGACCCCTTCCATATGAAGTGCCTCTGGGAAAAATAAATAAATAAATAATAAAACATTGTAGCCGTATGGCCTTTGCTATAGGCAACGCTATAGCGTTGCCTCTGATATCAATAGTTAATAGCTTCATCTGCATGAAGGAGGCCTGTCAATGATCAGGATGTGTTTTGTATTTGTGCTGCATATTTTCTTATGCATCAGTTTTATTTTGTTTTTTCTTTGTTTAATTTTTTTACTACAATTGGTCCGTTATTACTAACCAATGGCACGCCCAGCATCAAACGAAGCCCGTCTTTTTGCATTATAAAACCTTTGTGTAAACAATTGCTAATTTGCAGTATTTACTGCACTTGCCTCGGGGTCTGTAGGGTCATTTTATCCGTGGAGGCGTTTCTTTGGATATTTTGACTGTTTTGGACTAAATGGCCATCTCAAATTTTGATCAGATGTCTTGGGGGCTACGGGAAAAAGGAGTTCGAGTAGTAAAAAGGGTGCACGAGGGGGACCGGCTACCCTCCAGTTACGTTCAACTCTTAAAAAAGCAATAAAACTTTCGATTTTGAACAGAATGAGCCCTATCTGAAATTTCTACTCGTACATAAGAGGTTTTTATCCTTGCTTTTTTAGTTTTTGTAATTAATCAAATGTTTGAAACGAAACACTGTGATTTTTTGTTGATTGTAATTTAAATTGGAAGAAGTATTGTGAAATTATATCGCCTAAAGCTCTAAGAGGCTTTGGTTTACTTAGACAGTTTGTTAATTTGCTCCCTGTATCTGTGGTAACACTTCGATTATTCAATTTTGTATAGTATAGGCACGTTCC
>CM051258.1:81807966-82032966 GCA_027921565.1 Artemia sinica | reverse complement strand
AAAATGCCTTCACTGTGCCTTTAAGAGCATCTTTTGATCTGCGCTTTGTGGCTTTTTGATCTCTTCAGTTCTTTACTTAGAGTTTGCACGGAAAAGGGATTGTTTGGCCACTCTACTGATCTTTGGAGACTAGTAGTATGAAGCCAGTCGTACGTACTGTCTTTACGCTGAACCCAAGCCGTTCCGATGGCGTTTGGAACACTTCGAAATCTGGATTCAATTTCTGTGACTTTTCTTCTCTATTTCTTCGCTGTTTTGTCCAGAATTTAAGACCATCTGTTACCAAATAAAAAAATGGGCTGAACCTTTAAGGGAAAGACCGATGTTGCCCACCCATATGGAACCGTTTTGTCGAAAATTTTGGCGCATCAAAGCCTTTTTTTCAGTTCCTTCAAATTAAAGTTCGTCAGGTATATAAGACCTAGGCGACTCATATGAACGACTTATTGGAAATTTTTGATATGATGGGGGCTGCAAATCATGCTCTACACAAAAATTAAATCTGATCAGTCTATTTCTGCTTTTGAAAACTGCTAGTTGAATATATCAGGAAATTTAAAGGCCAAATTTACAAAAATTACACATAAGGACAATGGGAGAAGAACTTTAAAATTGCTTATTTCAAATATCATTGAATTTGCGTTCTAGTGGGAGCGAGGGGATGGGAATGAATATCCCTCCTAATTAAGTCAAATTTCAATGAATAAATTAAGTTGATGACAACATTAATTGAAAGGAATTAATAAATCATAAACAAAATAGAATGGTAATTTATTATTAATTAATAAGGCTAATTAATTAAATTGGTAAATTAAATTCAATAAATTGTTCATTAAAACATGACTTATTTAAAATTAAGTTTTAATATTTCACCACATTCTAGTCTATTCGTTTTGTTCTTTATTATCCATCTTGTTTATTATATATTACCTTACTGCTTGGATGTTCCTTAGCTAATGTGAAATGATTTTTATGTATTTTTGAGAGCCAAAGGGTTTGGCCAAACCCTGGCTTGGCTGTGGCAAAATGGTTTGGCTGTGACAGAAAATATTAAAAAAGCTCGAATTTACCATTACCACAGCTGAATTACTTGTTTATGTAGCCAACTTTTAGCTAGTTTTGTAGCCTATTAAACATAGTTTATCCGACACGAGTCGTTTCCATTATTTTCTGAGTTTACCGGTACTTCCTATTACGATTAAAAAGCAATGATCAATCTGCTATTTTTTTACAAACCCCTGCAGTTTTTCTAAGCTCGTGCAAACAAACATTCAAATGGGGATAAATCTATTCATTTAGACAGTGAAAACAGGTACAAAAGTCTAGATATTTCGATCACATATACAGCGATCGTTATAAGTAAAAATTTCTACTATTGTTTCTAATTGTAGTATTTCTATTAATGACGATCGCTGTATATGTGATCGAAATATCTAGTCTTTTGTACCTGTTTTCACTATCTTCAAATGAATTTATCTTCATTTGAACGATTGTTTGTTCTTCATAGACAGGCAGTATGGTCTGAGAAAAGGATACCTAATTTAAGTTTTTCTGTCGAAAATTTTAAGCTCATGGCATTTTAAAGGTCAATTTTTCATCACCCAATTTGCTGGTAGCGACTATTGTTCCAATTATTTAGTGTTTAATGTTTTGTTTTTTTTTTAGTGTCAGCTGAATAACAGGTTAGTGTGATTTTTGTTAAGCCAGTCATTTACTGCTATTTCTACTGTTGGCGATTATAATAATAATCAATTATTGTATTTACTGGATAACTGGTAAACCCTCTACGAAGTTTTGCGATCAATAATTTTCACCATTTATGGTTGTGGTTCGAAATGTCAAGTTATGGAAATGCCAGTTCATGCTTTTTTGTTTGTTTTTTTATTCTCTATCACAATATAGAACTTTCAGTTTTTTTCTTAGTTTTCATTGCAGAACTGTTTCAATAGTTGTTAATTACAAATTAATTATCCTTTAGCTGTACAAAAAATGATGAAATCAACTTTTTAGGAAGTATTGAAAATCATGATGGCAAGGGATCCATCAGATAGAATGAGTGCTTACCATCTCCTTGGAAAATATAAAGGCGTGGCTTTTCCCGGATTTTTCGACCATTTTTATAAGTATTTTCAAATAATTGCTGATGATTCATGTTCTCTCTCAGATGAAAGAATGAAAAAGTAAGTTTGCCTATTCAAACCATTAAGATTGTCTTGCATATTTTGTCATTTTATTTTTGACGACAATGCTAAAAAATTGTATTTTTTTATTAAAATGTCAACAAAAGGCAAAAGCGGATCCAAGATTTTTGTTCGGGGGGGGGGGTTACCCTATTTTTTCCCGTGGACTTTGTCTAACATCCTGCGTAAGCTGATCAGAACCGTTTTTTCGACTAATTTTCAACTCGGTCAAAATTTCGGGGGGGGGGGGGGGGGTTCTAACCGGGAACCCCCCCTCCTCCCCTGGATACGGCCTGGAAAAAAGGTATTCTTCGAAGTCTAATGGGAGAGAATTATTGCCCCACCCATCCCCCAACTAATGCCTTTATTAAGACTTCACCGTTGTTAGAATACAGCTTCTTACACGAAACGAAAAGCCGTATCTAATAAGTTTTTTTCAAAAATGAGTTATCAGATGAGGAATGTTTGTCTTTATAATGACTAAGACTACACAGCCTTTTCCATCGAGCAAGTAATTAAGAAAGTAATGGAATGAGGAAATCTTAAAAATAGTGAATTCCAGAATGAAATTAATAGAATATTTTGGCAGAACAAAATCTAATAGCCGTTCTCAGGAAAACAAAAAGTAGAAAAAAGTTAAAATTCAATTTAAGATAAAAGAAAAAAGGAGAAAATTAAAAATTAAACCAACAACCTAAGAATCCTAACGTTAACACTTTTTACACTATTTGTCCTGGGTACTTTATGTACTGATCATATTTACAGAGGCAAATATACTTTATTTTAAGTAGGCTTGACTTCCCGTATTTCGGGCAGAAAGAATACAAAGTTTATTTATCATATATGTAATTTTTTCATTGTTATTTGGAATTATTCAGATTAACTAATTGAAATTAGTTATTACCAGGTCATTATTCTTAATTCCGACAATGTTCAAACAGTCAATTTCAAACATTTGATATTCCAATTGGTCAATAGCTATGTATGTGACTCAGTTTTGATCTGGTTCATTTTGCTAATTGCTTAATTCAATGAGTTCAAAATTAAATCCTCAAATGTTGAAATTGGCTAATAGTTAACTGGTTTATTCAAATTAGCTAATGCTTAATCATTATACTTAATAACGATAAGTTCTAGTATTATCGGTACTGAATTTAATTTTAGATCTTCAAATGCTAAATTCCTAATGCTTGAGTTTTGAAACTAGTCAATAATTATTTTCCTAATTCAGGAAAATAATTATTTCACAAACGGAAATGACGAGTTAGCTCTTCACTTTCGAAATAAAAAAGTTAAATAAAAAAGGTTAAATTTAGTTAAATTATATGAAATAAAAATCATCAAAACAATTCGAAATCTTGTGGTAGTCCTTAGTAAACCTTATAATTAACTTTATGAGTTAAAAAAAAAATAGGCTTAAATGTGAGACGAAACTTAATGAGTTAATAAATTTAACTAGGAGTAAGAGAGGAATTTGAAGTTAATCTCCGAGAAAAGCAGCCAACACCATCTATCCAGTTTTCTTTATTATTCCGGTTTCTCTGCCTATTTTCATTTAACTTTACGCCCTTTACCTTAGACATCTTGGCGGTTGTAGAACCTTTAGAGAGTAGGTGTTTTCTACGGGATCCTGAAATATTTGATATCTGAAATAAACATAAAAATATGTTGTATGTCTTGTAGTTTTACAATAGAGTATGTATATATTTCCAAAAAAAAGCCGTCGGCCATAGGAAAAAAAAACAGAACATAAACATAGCAAAAACACAAATAAATTAAAAAGAAATAAATATACTTACATATGAATATTCACGGAAATATTTATAAAGAGATAAATCTGTCACGATGTATCAGCCCTTCATTTACATATTTAGCCAGATTCCTTAATGTCATTTTAACTCGTGATCCTATACTCCCTTCCACCCACCTTCTATCTGCCAACACTAACGAAAAAAACTCATTTCTCAGATCCGCCAATTCCTTACAATTCTCCAAAAAATGAAAAATATCCTCATCATTTTTCCCACACATCGGACAAGGGACTGGGTTAACACTATAACCCCTAAATTTTCTCTCCCTTTCCCAATATCTATCGACCCTCCCCTTAAATTCAAAATCCATTTTATTTCTTCCCCTTTCAACCCCGACTTTAAATGAACTTCCTCCATTCACGTGTCTTTCACCGTACTATACAGACTCAGAAATCCCGAAGCCTCCTTCTGAGCCTGCCACTGCTGTATTCCTTGCTCGTGCAGCCTTTCTTTTACCTTATCAACCATTGTATCCGAATTTGATCCCTTACCTTCATTCCAAAAATACGAATATCCTACTTCATCTAAAATTTTCTTAATTTCCTGTGGCCACCCTACCTCTATCTTACCTTCAAACAAACTAAAATAAAGTTTCTTTCGCTAGCCTATTTTTACTACTTAAAAATTTTATTCAAAATCACCATTCTCATTTACCTATCTTTTCTTAACCTACTTAGTCCTAAATTCCCCTCCAGTACAACACTGTGAGTGGATTTATGGGCCCAAAAAACTCTCTTTAAATTCCTTTGCGTTCTCTCCAAATCCTCACTTGCTCTAAAACCCCACAGCTCACACCCGTAATGCATAACCGGGAGGAGTTTGTTCCTAAATAATTATTTATGCATTGCTAAATCCCTAATCTTTCCAACCTCACTTTTTAAAAAGTTAGGTTGGAATACGCATATTTGCATATTTACTCTATGCTCAACCTCCCGTGCATACTTACCATTGCAAAAAAACTTAATCCCTAAAAGCACGATTTTTTTTTTAAATCTCTATAAAATCATCTTTAAATCTAAATTCATCATCTTTTCTTAATTTTCCACCTTTCCTAAAAACTACAATTACCGTTTTCTTCCTATTTAATTCTAATCCATTCATATCCAAATATTCCTCCATTCTGTTTAATAATATTTGCATTTCTTTTGCCGATTGTGCTATGAGAGCAATATCACCAGCAAACAAAATCATGCTTATTTTTGGAACACTTATCAGTACTTCCGGTTTTTCTCCGCTTTTGCTTTTCTCCTTAGAGAAATCAACTATATCATTAATGTACACGGTGAGCAAAATCGGTGACAGTGGGCATCCCTGTTTTAAACCTATTTGCGTCAAAATTCTCCCGGATACCTTACTTAGTATTCCAACAATTAGCCCTACTGAACTATATATTCCTACAATTAATCTAGCAAAACTTACAGGCAGTCCTATCTTCAGAAGTCGCTTAACTAGCATAGCTCTTATCATACTATCAAAAGCATCCTTATGTCCAGGAACGCTACGTAAATCCTACCCCCCCCCCCCTTTTCATGATTCCTTTTCTAACTATACTATGCAAAATAAAAACCTGCTCCATTGTACCCCCTTCTTTCCTAAACCTTCCCTGCTCCTCTATTAATTTCCCTAATTCTTCTAGCCGTTTTCTTAGCCGATTGTGTATTATCTTAAAAAAAAACTATTGCTAACTATGGGAGAAATCTTGATCAGTCGGTAATTCCAGAATTCTTTGTTGTTTTCTTTTTTATGTAATGGTACAACTATAGATGTTGTCCATGCTATTGACCAGCTGCAATATAAAAATATGTGGCTATAAACGACAGTTAAAACGGGTATGCATACTTCTTTTGCCTTTTTCCATACTCGTAGTGGAATTCCGTCTCGACCTATAGCTTTTTCTTAGCTGATTTCATAGCGTCCCATATCTACTGTTCCGAAATTGGTGCTATCAATTTCGTATCTCCTTCTGTCAGGGGTCCAAAAGGTATAATTCCTGGTAAATTTTTTTGGAGATCTTCCTCCATTCTGTTTACGTTTACCGATTGTTTCTTGAGGTGCTGTTCCCACTGTTGAGGTTCCAAAGAACATGTCTTGTGTGCTTCTCCCTTCAGCGACTTATGTACGGCTTTCTAGAATTGATGTGTATCTTTTTCCCTGAATCGTTTAATAAGTTCTTTTTATTTTTTCGCATTTTTTTCTCTCTTATCATCTTTTTACACCGCTTTCTATTCTCTCTGTAAATTCTTAAACTATTGTCTATTCTTTGCGGTTGGGATGAACATACTTTCCTCAAGCTCTCTTGTACAAATAGTCGAAGACTTTCACACTCGTAACCAAAAAAAGTTTTCGTCGATTTCTTCTCTTTCCGTAGTTCGCATATCTGCCTCAGCGATTCCTCTAAATTGCATAATGCTTCACTTACTTTGCCCACTTCAACTAACTCAATAATCTTCTCCATCTCTTTCTCTAAATTTTCGTTTAATACATTAGCCTTAAATGAATCCATGATAAATATCTACTACTCTCTCTATTATTACATTTTTCTTAAGTCTAGTACGCTTTTTTCCAAAACCTTTTCTATAACCTTATTTTTCCGTTGGCGGTTTTCCACTCTGATCTCTAACAGCAACGGCAAATGATCGGAGCCAACTATTTCCAAAACTTCAAAATCCGCACAACACAACACAAGACAACGATCTACTCGATATAACGATATAATCGATATTATATTCGATACAATTATATTCGATATAATCGATATAATTGATTATAACGATATAATCAATTAAACTTGGGTTCTTACCCGACAAACATGTAAACTCTCTTATCCCCTTATCCTTTCCAACCCTCCCATTAACCATAACCAAACCATACTCCCCATAGAAATGCAAAAGCTTACTTCCCCAAGTGTTCTTTCTCCTTCCCTTGTCCTTTGTATGCCTTCCCCTTAAATTCTCCAAACTTTCTTCTTCTTGAATTGAAGGATCTGCAAAATTAAAACCATCACAAATATCACGTTGTTCTAAGAAATCGGCTGTGTACTTGTTATAATCCCCCATCAATATAAATCCCATGCGCGGGGACTTCAAACGTAGAGTAGCCATTTTTTCAGACAGAAATTTCCAAGTATCTTAGTTTGAATATGAGCTAGATTGATGCGGTAAATATACGGAGCCTAACATAATATACAGTATTGAGCACTTTAAACGGTAGCCTTTTAACTGAAGCAAACGTTCTTTCTTTCACGAACACAGATAGGATGTTCTACAATTACTACTTTTTTTCCTTCATGCTTTAAACTCTTCATATCCCTCAATATTCACACTTTCCTCTACACTTTTCCACGCGTCTACAATACCCAACACGTCAAAATCGTTCGTTTGTTTCATCCCTTCCAACTTTTCACTTCTGAGACCTTGAATATTCCAATATGGCCCGCGAGTTCCTATTTTCACCGTTTCTTCTATCATTCTCCATTCTTGCTGCCTTACTTGGCTCTTGTTCTACACTGCTATTGAAGCTTAGATCTCGTTTATTCGAGTTTTGATTGTCGTTATCTTCGCCCTCGCTCCCAAAATCTGATCCAAATTCTGACACAACATTCTCTATTGACAAGGATCTTATTCTTGTTTCTCCTGATTGAGACCGGAAACTGCTTGTTATTTCCCTGCGGATTTGGGAGCTCGTTCCCTCTGTAGGACTGTTTGCGGCTTCAACTTGAGTATGTCGATTATATTACCGTAAAGTACCAGTTTCTCTATCGTACTCGTAAGTGTACGATACCTTAACTATTAACTTCATTCCTTCCCGCTTAGGTTTCAGGCTCTTGGTGCGTTCCTCTTGATGTATCGGTTTGAATTTGTTTCTAAACTCTTGTTCTTGAGGTGAATATTCCGGAGTCACAAACACTCATTCCTGTCCAAAAACTCTCCCGTTACGCAAAACAATGTCTCTTCGATATTCATTTGAAAACCGAATAAGTATAGGACGTGGTTTCGATTTTGATTGCAATCTGAAAACATCATGTAAATCGTGAGGCCGCATATTACTTTGGGGAACCATTCTTGTAAGATAATGCGCTAACTCTTCTTTGAAAGAAATATCGGCTTTGCTTTCCTGCAACCCATAAGTTACTAAATTCTTCCTTCGAGCTTCCTTCTTGAGAATTCGTATACGAGAGTACTGGAGTGTACTTAGTTTCTCTGTGATTTGGACTCTAGTTTTTACTGCAGATATTTCCGATTTTATTACGTCATTTCAACTCTTAATTCATTTGACAAATGTTGTATTGCCCCGCTTGCTGATTTCTGAACCTCTTGCAGGCTATTCAGCTTCGAATCCATCGCTTGATGCTTTTCGGATAATGCCTGAATCGATGCTAAAATAACTTCCGTCATCTCGTAGCCTAATAAATAACCAAAAACAGAAACTTACTTGCAATGGGTGTATATTTGTGACCCCTGTATGTTTCGCACGTTTACTGTTTCTCAGGTGGGATAACTGTCCGGATATCCATAAATCTCACTTTTTTGCGCATTTTTTTCGACGGAAAACACTTAAGTCTTTATTGCCCACAGCTAGCTTATCACTTCCACTAATCTGTTGAAGTTTACTATTTCACTTCATGTGAAACTTCTATAATTGCTGAATTAATTAAAGTTGATGGCAGTGAAATAATGCAATTCTGAAGCGAGTTTTGAAATTCAATAAGTCCAAAAACAGGTGCTTTCACTTCGAAGGCTGAATGAAGACTATGATTGATATCTATTATTGTTTCTTGGAGATATTTTGCTCCATTATGAGATTCTAAGAAAGATCATCTCACCATCATTCTCTTTCTCCTCGAATTGAGACTAATTGATATCGCTCCGAAGTTTATGAAACTCATAACCCTTAGTTCCCACCTACCGCTATTTGCGGACAATCGTAGTGATTTAGTAGGTTGTGGACGATTTTTAGTAGGTTTTGTTAAGTTTTGGACGGTAACATTCTCTTTCTGCCCGAATTGAGACTAATTGATATTGCTCCGAAGCATGTGAAGCTCATAACTCTTAGTCCCCACCCTCCGCGATTTGCGGACAATCATAGTGATTTAGTAGGTTTTGGACGATTTTTAGTAGATTTTGTTAGGTTTTGGACGGTAACATTCTCTTTCTGCCCGAATTGAGACTAATTGATATTGCTCCGAAGCATGTGAAGCTCATAACTCTTAGTCCCCACCCTCCGCGATTTGCGGACAATCGTAGTGATTTAGTAAGTTTTGGACGATTTTTAGTAGATTTTGTTAGGTTTTGGACGGTAACATTCTCTTTCTGCCCGAATTGAGACTAATTGATATTGCTCCGAAGCATGTGAAGCTCATAACTCTTAGTCCCCACCCTCCGCGATTTGCGGACAATCATAGTGATTTAATGGGTTTTGGACGATTTTTAGTTCATTATTTTGTGGAAAAGAACAAATTGGCATGCATTGTTGATTTTCAATGTAAGAGAGATACGTACTCTGAAATCCAGGAATCAAGCTCCCTTGAAAAGCTGATTATTTTTGTGAGACCTCGTAACAATTCGTGAGCTTTTGCTGTTTTTTTCGTTACAAGAATAGGTGTTTAGCCGCAGAAAATAGATTGAAACTAAGGTTCTGCATTCGTATTGAATAAGGATTTCAGCAGGGTTCCGTTCAATCCCCATTTGTGTGGATAATTTGGATGGAATTTTTTCTAAGGAACACAGCAAGGCTATGGGAGAGCATAGCCTTGTGAGGTAAATGGGAGGTAAAACTCTCCTACACTTATATTATGCAGATGATTTGAGTACCCTAAATGATGCCGCAGATATTTGAGAACCCTAAATGAAAATGTTTAGAAAAATGAATGATTTTTTGAGGTTAGAGAGTTTAGGGTGCGAAAATAGGTTTGAAAATTTATATCAAGAAGACTAAGTCGCTTAGACTAAGATTAAATGAAGCTGAATAGGGGATTTTGGGTAAAGAGAAAATTGATTAAGTGAAAATCTTAACTTAACTTGGTTTGTAAAGATAGTAGATGGAGTTAAAATTCGAAAAGTAGCATAGCCAAGGCACTGGGTATTTCTTCACAGTAAAAAAATACTTGGAAGAATAGGAAGATAAGTCTGCGAACCAAGTTTAAAATATTGGAAGCTATAGTGGTGACAGCGGTCAAGTATGGTTCTGACACACGGGCGCTTAGGAAGGCGGAGTAGGATTAGTTAGATGTCTGCCTGAGGAATTGTCAATGGATAGTATTGGGTTCCCGTTTCACTGACTATTTCAAACTGTAAGCTCTACGACAATTAAGTTTCTATCCCATCCTCTGTGTTGGTCTTAGGTACCTTGGCAACTGCAGTAAGTTGTTAGTAGTATTTCTGTGAGATAGCGTATGGGTAGCTGTGACCTTTTGCGACTCATGCCTTTCCGAATGTTTTCCGAGAATTTTTGAATTTTTTCCGAAAATCAAGCGCGTCTTTGAATAGTTTTGTTTTTTGTCAAAGTGACGTATGTGGGAACTAAGGGCTGAGAGATCATCTGAAAAATATAATCAAACGGCAGCTATCCAATGTTTCTATATTATTCGGAATTTTATACCTCTTGCCGTGTAATGCAATGCCCATTTGATTACCATGGTCGTTTTTTCGGGATATAAAACTTCTAGAAAGGTATTTGCTAAAAATCCTGTAAATTTTGGTTCCTGAAATAAACATAAAAAAAATACTTATATGTCTATCAAAAATCATGCACGGGGCTAATGGATATCAGCTCTTTCACACCTGTTTCTTTTTCTGCATGTCCTTTAACTGCTTCACTAATATGACTTTTATCTACAACCTTTAACTTTTATAAAACACTTGTGAATAGTATGCGAAAAATATAAGCTAATTGACTTATTCGATTAAATTGTTACTCTTTTCAGTTGTTCCTTTTTATTTAAGACATAAGATTTACTTAAATAACAATATTGTCTATATGGAGATGGGTGTAAAACTACACTGTAAAATTCAGCTAAATCTGTACAAAAATATGGTGGGTAGGGGGATTCTTCCCAATCATTTGCCCTTAGACCGGGTTTACAGTATTTTTTCAGGCTTTTCATCCAACGGGCTTCACTGCTGAATAATTTATAATATGGTATGGATAGTTTTTGTTTTTTTTTTAGCAGAAGTGCTAATTCACGAACCTTTAGAGGGTAGGATAAGGGTTCTTTTTTTATTTTTTTTTTATGAATACGCAAAAAAATGTATTGTTCCAAATCTAGGAAAACAATAAAACTAAGGAGCCTACTGTCCGATATCCCCTTGCCCCTCCAATAGGGTGCCTGTTTACGTTCTCCTTGCAGTTTAGATGTACGCCACTTTGCTGCTTAGAAATTGTTTCCTTTCAATGTTTCTTTGTGCCACTACAAAGAGTCGGGAGCAGATCATATGGAGCAGATGGGCATCTGGGCAGATGCCCAGAACACATCAGTAGGACATCCCATTTAGAAAGACTAAGGCAGAAAATAGTTTCTTCTTTTTTTTGAAAGTCGACTGAAATATGAAAGGAAAACTAATTTTTTACCTTGCTGTGTGTTTATCTTGGAATCGGAAGGATGCAATTGATCCATGAATTTTCCAGGGGGTGGAATTTACAAGCAAGGGCCTTTTTCTGAAAATTTTGCATTTTCCTGCTACCGAAGAAACTGAATATTGATACTGATACTGATTCAAGAAAGAAAACAGAATCGGGTTTGCTACAGCTGATCAAATACACCATCCAGCGTAGAGAATTAATTTTTTTTCGTTAAACAGATGAATCAGACTTTAATTTTTCTATTTTAACTTTGAAGACAAGCTACTGCAAAGCGAAAATACAAGCCAAAAATATGACATCCATTCCAAAAAAATATTCTCATAAATTCCAAAATTATAAAAGGATTATTTTGTGTATAGAATGCTTAGTTGATTACAAGATGAATAATATTCCTTTTTTTATTTTACGGTTGAGTAACACAATTGTATTACTTCCAATGCCAAGTGATGAAGTTGACGTTCAAAATGAAAATTGCTTTTCTGGATGAAACTTCCTTAACAGAATTCTGAAGTGCATTTCTTGCGAAATATAGACTTGAGTCAATTCTTTTTTTCTCAGAGTTCATAGGCTTAACTTACCCGAGAAGTAAGAGTAAGGGACATTACCTCTTTTACCTAAGAATTTTCTTTTGCACATCTTATAACTGGTAATAAATTTTAGCTCGTGACGAATTATTTGACTTTTGGTAATAATTCTATTAGTAAAGGTCCAATAAAAGTGCAAATTAGGTCGTGCTACAAGTAGATTTTCGTTTCTCTAGTCTATTGATTTTTGTACACATTATTAGTGATTCTTGTTCTTAGCCCAGTGGCAATTCCGATTTGAAGTACTTTTAAGAAAAAAGCCTGTTTTTTAGGTTTCATAAGGATCTTCCTCATCTGATGGATATTTTTAAACGTGATAGTGGTAATACAAAGAAAAATAATGGCTGTGTAATTTTCCTCACTCTTGTGACAGCAAATATCAGGTAAGTCTTCTTTATTTCTGTAGATAGCAAATATTAATTTCTGCAGAAGGATTTGTTTCTGTAGATGGCAGAGATTCCATCTCTGCCATCTACACATTTTTTGTAGATCGATTGATTTATGTAGATGGCTATGTCATTTTCCTCTCTCTTGCGACAGCAAATATCAGATAAATCTAATTTTTGAAGATGGTAGAGGCATGTGTGCTTGCCATGCACATAGCCCCTGGATTTTTCTTGTACCCTTTTTATCTGCGTACTTTTTTCCATATAAAAACAGGGCGTGCGACTGGAGTCTTAGCTCCTATTTTCAGTTGACATTTTACGTACTTAACGGAAAGCTATTTTTTCGAAACAATATAAAAAAAAAATGTGTTTATTAATTGGTTCATTTGGTATCTTGTCCGTAATATGTCTAATCGAAACTTGCTATTTTGGAAATTTGACCAGAACTAGTGGCATGGTGTCCTATAGTATTTTAAGAAACTTGCGTGTGTTGTAATCCTTGTCTAGTGATAATGAGAAGGAAATAGAATCGAAAGAGATATATTATCATAGGCAGCGCAATAGCGCTACCTAAGTAAAGAGCAATATGGGCACAATGTCTTATTTATTTATTTACTTATTTTTCTTTTGTTTTTTTAGACCATGGCACTTTGTAATGAAGGAGTTACCGTAGAAACTTCGAAAGGGGCTCATTCGATTAGAAATTGAAAAGATTAGTGCACTTTTTGATAGTCGAAAGTGATTAAATGGTAACCCCCCCCCCCCCTCCATGCCCATCATTTCCACAAACACATTCAATCAAAATTTTGAGATAGCCATGTTGTTCAGTGCAGTTGGAAGGTTCGGAAATTATGTCTTTGAGGATGACACCCCCCCCCCCTACAGTCATCAGGGCAAGGGTTGTAAGTTATGCCCTGGGGGCATATTAGGTTTTTTAGATAGGTTGGTCGTATAAGCCTCGGAGGGGGGGGGCATTGGATTGGTAATCAGAAGCTCTAGTGCCCTTTTTAAGAGTCAAAGTTATCAAAGGGCAGCGTAATTGCGGTGCCTAATTAAACAGCTATGTGGGCACAATGTTTTTTTTCTTTGCTATTTTTTTATTTTGTTTGTTTAGACGATGGCACTTCTTATTGTAGGAGATGTCTTAGAAACTTCGAAAGGGCTTATTGCTAAAATATATCCAGTCAAAATTTTGAAATATCCATTTTGTTCAGCGTAGTTGAAAGGTCCAGCAATTATGTCTTATGAAGATTAAAACCCTTCTAGAACCCTCAGACTTGTAAATTATGCCCCGGGGGCATATAAGGCTCTTATGGATAGCGGGGTCACAAAAACTTCTGAGGGGGCTCATTGGATTAGAAATTGAAAGTTCTTGCGCCGTTCGAATTGTTGGGCAATCAGCTGATTGGAGGGCAATCAGCAGCCGTACTCGCCCATCATTTTCCCAAACACATCCAATCAAAACCTTGATGTAGCCATTTTTTTAAGCATTTTTGAAAAGTTCAGTAGTTATGTCTTTGGGTATAACCCCCCCCCCAAAGGCCCTCAGAGCACGGACTATAAGTTGTGTTAGTTGTCCATTGTTAAAACTTAAGGTTTTAATGGAAAGGGTGGTCATATAAACTTCGAATGTAGCTCATTCAATTGGAAATCAGAAGTTCTAGTGTCCTTTTTTAGAGTCAAAAGTGATAGGAGGGCAACTAACCCCACCCCAAGTCTTCTTATCCATAAATACATCCGGTAGAAATTTTGAGATAACCATTTTGTTCAAAATAATCCACAGATCATATAAAAAGGCCTTCGGGGTTGAAATAGCCTTCAAGAACCTAGGGGCATGGGTTGCAAGTTTTGCCGCGAAGGCATATAAGGTTTTTACGGAATGGGTGGTCGTATGAACTTTGATAGGACTCATTTGATTAGAAATTTGAAGCTATAGTGATCTTTTTCAGAGTCCAAAGTGAATTGAGGGTAACCAGCCCCCTCCCCGTCTACGACTATCGTTTTCCAAAACAAACATTCAATCAAAATTCTGAGACGTCTACTTTATTCAGCATTGTTGAAAAATCGTGAAATTACGCTTATGGGGACGTCAACCCCCTAACAGCCCCAGGGCCATAATTAAAGCATTGTGCTCCTAGACCGAAGTGTTTTTGCCGCTTTGTTTTTGCTAGATTTTTGGGAAAGTCCCTTAAAATTCGGGGATAGTGGAAGCACTGAACAGAACGTAACTGTTGAGCCAAAAGTAATGAAAGAGAGAGGTGATACCGAACTCTCAGCTCCCATTCTTAGGGAAAATCTGAAAGTTTATAAGTGGCCACAGAGTTCCTGTATTGCTTTAAAATCACTTTTCTCTGAGTAGGCTACATGGCAGAGGAGTCCACCTGGCAATTTGACGATAAATAACATTGATCTATTTTTTTAAGAAAAAACCAATCACCCAATGATAATTTATTGCCTCCCCTAGCATTGTGCGCCCCTAGGTCCGGGTCTAGAAGAGCCTTTAGGTAATCTAGGCCTGCATAGTCCCTAGAACAGGGTCTGCAAGTTAGGCGATTCGTTCACTGTTTACGTATAGTATATATTATTGAGAAAGGTATGCATGTTTTTCCTTTACTTTCCAAAAACACAGATCATTCAGATGAGCCTTTCAGAGAAGGTTGAGGGGAGTCTTGAACTAAATCAAAACATGTTGCGTATACGAGCTGTCAAAATGGCGTAGGTCAGGAATGACTGAGTATATTAATTTGGAACTTTCAGGAAGTGATAAGGGAGATGATCAATTGACCAAAGAGATAATATTCGGACGCTACTACAACTACCACCACTACTACTACTTCAGCCACTGCACTACGTTTGAAATATTGATGGGAAATTTGAAGTAAACCAAAAGACACTTTGTGGATGCAAATTTTCAGAAGAGCGTATCTCCAGAATGGATTCGAGTTTTTAAGTTGAAACATTCAGAAAATCCTTAAAGTGGAAGATCATTTGACCAAAAGGCAATATGTGCACGCTACTACTAATACTTTAACCGCTGCTACATTTACTTCTACAACTAATGCTGATACTTCGACTACTACCTCTATTGCAACTACTTGTAGGGGTAAGAGTATTAAGACGAAAATCACAAAATTATATAAATATACAGGTTATCAAAAGAAAATATAAGCAATGTTATAGCAAAAGGTAATTGTATTCAGTTGAAACTTCCAGGACTTGATGACAAGGATGTTCAAACCACAAAAAGACAATATATATACTATTAGTACTTCTACTGCAGTTACTGTAACTAATTACACTAAGGGTATTAAGGTGAAACTCTTAGGAAACGTTTAGGGGGTGTTTCAATTAAAAAAAAAACTATATGCATTTAGGTTTTCCAAAGGGCATACAAGCAATATCATAGGCAGCGCCACTCTATAATAGCTAGATATATCATTGAAACTTGTGCTGTATTTTTTCATTGCTGGATTCACTAGTTATCCTGTTGAGCTTATTGACTCCGACCTCAAGCTGAAATATCTGACTGAGGTGATTTAACTTTTAATCCTGTTTAGATTACTGGCTGTGTAGACTAACAGTGTTTGTTAATGACACAAATGGGACATCAAATGAAATCAGAGTGCAATTACAAAAATGGGATGGGTTTTAACGAAACCTGTAATCAAAACAAATTTACCCTTGATCATAGACGCATATATGTCTGTCTCTTGATGGGACGTGATGGCTCAGATTATATATTCCTAAGAAGAAAAAATTAAAAGGGAGGATGGTCTTTGGTACCTTAGATGAGACTTCTTTGTTCCCTCTTGTGTGCAGTTTTGTTCCTAATCCAAATTTTTAGTTTTTATAATAACCTAATTTTTTAAAATAATTGTTGAAATTAGAGTTTATTTTCCGATTTTCGCCAGAAGGAGATAAAATATTAGATCTTAGTTTATATTTTTGTGAAATGCATAAAAAAAAGGACAGGCCTATATCATTTAAACTGAATAAGAATTTGTGGAAAAAAAACTCGGTTCAACGCTGTTCTAGGTCATTGAAGATGTGTGAAAATAAGCTTCGTGCGCTTGACATTCTTGAAGTCCTTTTTGACAACCTTTGTCCAGAATTGATTTGTGACCGAGTTCTTCCATATTTGGTAAGTCTTTTATCGTTGTAAATCTTTTTCTTTTTTTCAAAACTCTTCGAACTTGAAACATTCGGCTGTAATTCCTTTTATATTAACAATATGTTCGTTGTTTCTTCGCGTGAAAATAAAGAATGGCTCAGTGTAAAAAAAAAAAAAGAGACCTTTTCTCGCAAACGAGAAAAACCTCTTAACTTTGTGGATGGCCAGAATTATTTGAGCACAAATGGATCTTATTATTGACGATCTTATATTGTTCATTATGATATTGATCATATAAAATCAAAACTTGACATTCTGAGTGAAAATGAGAGAAAAAAAAATATTGGTTTATTTCCAGTATACGCTTAAGGATATACGAGCCGAAAATGTCTTTAATATTATTTTTATCATTCCAATTTGTTATTAGAGTTGGCGACTTTCTTTCTTACTTAAAGTTATTGAAATTATTTCATTGATCTTTATTTTATCCTTTTTTTTCATTTTATTCCGTATTTTATTATTTAATTTTGTTATTGTGTTTTGGCTTACTGTACTTGAAAATCCTACCGGACCAACTTGGATCTGCCTTATCTGATTCCCGTTTTTTATTACCGAGGAAAATTTCGACATTTGTCCCTCTCCCTCCATCTGCAATATTTTCTTTTAAAAGAATGTTTTTTTATTTTCTATTCTTATTCACTTCTTTTACTTCGGTTTGTGTTCTTATTCATCATAATTCTCGATTCTTATTCACTTCTTTTGAAACTTCTTTTACTTCATTTTGTGCCCTTAAAATTTTGCCCTTATTCAATCCTTAAATTGCCCATTTTCTTTTCAAATCAAAATTCTGTTTGCAAACTATTATCTGTAGCTCCTCACTGCTTAAGGTCTTAACTAGACTTGGGACAGTATATCTGAGTAACATAGGTTTGTGTTTTCATCATTTGATAGAAACGCTTTATCTTCCAAAGCTTATCAATAAATGTTCTTCAACATTTCAGTCTCTTTTAGCAAAATTACCAGTTTTATGTCTTAAGAGAATACTCACTCCCTCAGCTATAAATTGTTTACTATTTATTGGTTTCCTGTTAAGTACTTAATATTTTCTAGGTGTATTTCTTGGTTATTGTTTCCTGGTCTTTGGTTTTTCGTTTTTAGGTCTATGGATTATTCTTTATTTTGTATTTTTGTTTTCGTTTTTTTCTTATTTGAGAGAAGCTCTTGATCTTTTGAATATTTATTAATATTTTATTTTATGCTTAAAAAGTTATCAGTTTTTTTTATTCCGAGAGAATGATCCGGCCTAGTCCATTTGAACCGGAATTTACATAGCGACATCGCTTGTTCGTTTTCGCTTTGAAAAGTTTGCCTCTTTCTCTCGTAACAAACTTTATTAATAGGTATTTAGTTGTTTTTTCTCGCTTTTCTTATTCATTCATAATATTGAAATGCGGTTATATTAATTTACACCTTTATCCATTATCTTCTGGAAATTCTAAGAAATGTTTTTAAGAATGTTGAAAAAGTTTTCTATCCCCTTTCAAATTTCCTGTATTATCGAATTATCTTTTTCTTCTGTTTTCAGTTTATACTGGCTCGTGACAGATATCCAGCTGTAAGGGGAAGGACACTGAAGACGCTTTTAAAAGCACTTCGCTCAATTGACCAGCTACGCCGGCCGGACAGGAATATCTTCCCGGATTATATTTTGCCAGAACTCGCTCAGGTATGTACCGCTCAATCAATCTCCTTGGCACATATGACGATAAGTTATAAGTAGTCGCACATGTATAAATATAAAAAATAAAATAAAGAATTATGTAATTTAACGTTATTTAAGGATATTGAATATAAAAGTATAAAAAAAATTGTCCATGACCACACTGGCTAAGCACAATGACAGAACAATAGACAGAACTTTAGTAAAGAGCCATAAGCCTTCAACGTATTGTTTGTTATTTTTTCGTAACTTACTTCATATGGAAGGGCTGGTCATAAAAACTTTGGAGTCGGCTCATTCTATTAGAAACTAAAATTTCTAGTGTTCTTTTTTTACTGAAATTTTTGAGGCAAAAGTGATCAGAGGTACACTGGATCCTGACGCCCTTTTTCAGTTTCCCTACCCCATAGACATCCAGAGCATATGCTGGATACATGACATTAGACACTACAGAAAAATATGTCGTAGGCATATTTTTGATTGCTTGAGAAATTTATAATTTGAATAAATTAGGTGACAAAACACCTCCTTGTCTGACCCCATTCTAAAATGGTATCCTTTTTTTAAAACACGAACCATTAACTTCAGCTTTAAGAAAAAATGAAATGTAGTAATGCTTGAGCAATGAAATGATAGAAAGATTAATCCCTATCGTAAACAGTGAATGGAATAGCTGAAAACAGTTAATTGAATCAAAAGCCTTAGAAATATCAAGAGCATAAAGGTGAATAGTTTGTTTATTTCGAAAAACATTCAAAAGATGAAAAGAAAGTATCTGATGAGCGTGACTGCATCTAACCCAGGCTGAAAACCAAGCGGATTCTGTCCCAAATCAATCGTATAAGTAAGATTGGGAAGAAGAATGCATCTGAAAACTTAACTCAGGTTGCAAGATACTGTAATAGGTCGATAAAACGAGCAATTCAGAGGAATTTGCCCTTTTTGAGAACTACAAATTTGAGAGCACTCAGTTCTCAATTTGCCCTTTTTGAGAACTGAAATTTGAAAACTGCAAATTTGAGAGCACTCAGTTCTCAATTTGCCCTTTTTGAGAACTGAAGCTACTATGCTGCATTGAAAGCTATTGAAAGCAACAGACAAACTTTAAAAAAAAATGGAAATAACAATTGAAGGTGTGAAATCAAAAGTTTGCAATCAGCCTGAATATGGAGTGCAGAAATTCTATCAAAATCATTAGATGAGGATTTAATTATTTTATGATCAGTCTTATGAACATGATACTGCGAAACAGCAAGTGTTAGACATTTTAAACAAACTGACTAAAGTAAGAGTGAACAGAGTAATTTTATTTTGAAAAACTAAGCGAATAATATTTAGCCCAAGGTTGAGCTGAAATAGGCGAATCAGCAACATATTCAACCTTCTCCAGGGTCATGGCCTCAGTCCACTTTTTACACGAACTCTTAAAATTAAGGTCATTACACATAATAGATCTAAGGTGCTTCTTATACTTTAGTTTTCTCCTTTGCTTTATATCAAATACTACGCCTCTCTTAGGCATACCACAACAAACCCTAATTCAAAACATTTTTTTCTTTTTTTATTGTTATTATGATTATTTTTTTAAGGTTTGCTGTTTGAGAAAAATGGGCGTCTTTGATCCCCCGTTTTTCTAAAAAGGCTAAGGGTATTAATATAAAGCTTCTGAAGAATGTTTTGGGGGGATGTTGGACTAAATCAAGACATACTATGTGCATGCGGGTTGTCAAAAGGGCGTATCAGTTATATCTCAGGAGTTGCTAAGGGCATTAAGTTGAAACTTACAAGGCACGTTAAGAGGGATATACGTATAAATGACCAGTTTGTATATAGTTCTGCACAGTGGTACTACTACTACTGCTGCTACTATTACTTGCGACTGCTAAAACTACTTGCAACTATTACTACTGTTTGTGACTACTACTACTGCTACCTTTGAATACTAGTATTACCTGTGACTGCTACCATTACTACTATTTGTGACTACTGTTATTACTTGCGACCACTAATACTGTTTGCAGCCACCACTGCTGCTTGTAGATACAACTACTACTTGTGACTACTACTATTACTTGTGATTTCTGCTATTACTTGCAACTAAAACTACTGTTTATGTTTAAACTTTTGGCTAATGTTCAGGGGAGTATTGAATTAAATCAAAAAACAATATCTGTATCCAGGTTGTCAAAAGACTCATCTGCAATATATCAAGGACGGCTATAGGTATTAAATTGAAACTTTCAAGGAATGTTGAGGAAAATTAGGGACTAAATAAAAATATACTATGTGTAAATTTTAAAATGTAATTTTTAAAATAAAATTCTATTCTCTTCTTCCCTTATGAAAATCTCTCTCTATAGATCATCCCTAATTTAATTTGCAATTTTGTTACTGTCCCATAGTATTTTGATCCCATTACTGAGACCAACCACACACTACTTGACCCCAAACTACTAGAAAATAATTCTTTTCTTAAATCCTGTAATTCAGGACAAAGAGCCATGAAGTGAAGCATATCATCACCCTTATCTTCACACATGGTGTACGAGTAAGGACTATCTATTACCCTTATTGTCCCTAAGTGTCCTTCTTTCTCCAAATGCTAGGAAACTAGATATTTTCAGCTGGAATTTTTTAAGGTATTTTAGTTTGCTATAAATTGATAACATAATTTGTCTTTTATTTGTCTCTCATAAAAGTTAAATAGCTTGCCTTCTCATGCTAAAAAAAAAATTATTGAAGTTTGTGATTAGCTCATGTTAAGGACAACGATCTGTTGGGTGCCAGAATATTGGTGCCATATCAATGATTGAAAACGCTTCTAACCATTTTATAAAAGAAGAAAAAACGAAGAAAAAAAAGAATCCATGAATTGTGTCATGGAAAGTCAAGAAAAGGAATCTCGTAATTCTTTTTGCTTAGAAGGATCAGCACATTTGAATTTGTATTATGTATTGAGTCTGTCATTGTTTTTCTAAGATATACGTTTTATTTATCCGTTTTTCCTTTTTTTTTCCTTTTTTTTTTCAGGTGGTGCAAGACGAATCGTCATTGGTAAGATTTACCTTTGCAAAGTGTGTGACGGATTTTGCCAATCTTTCTTCTAAGTAAGACGATTTTTAATTTTGTCTTGTTACTTAAGAAAGTAAAATGAAAATAGTGACACAAATTTTTAGACTTAGTTTGTATGTTGATTTAGAACCTGAATCTCATAGCTAGTAGATATAGGCTACATTTAAGGGAAATGTTCATCCGTGACGTCAGCATAATATTAGCGTATTGTTTGGTATTTTAATGTCGGATTACGGAATATACATCCAGATATTCAGCTGCTTGGGTTATAAAGTTCCATGTTTTGAATCAGGTATTTTCACAGTGGGAGGGGGCCACAAGTCAAGCTGGATATAACAGTTATTAGTTGAATAGGGGATTAGAGTGGGAGGGACAAGTGTATAAGAAAAAGGTGTTCAGTAGAGGATAGCTTCCAGAAAAATTGTTCAGTAGAGGATAGCTTCCAGAAAAGGTGTTCAGTAGAGGATAGCTCTCAGAAAAGGTGTTCAGTAGAGGATAGCTTAAGAAAAAAGGTATCAGTAGAGGATAGCTTCCATTACTATTCAAATGAGTTTAGCCACAGGCTAACTCCTTCATCCTAAAGGCCTTCGGGAAGTCTCATAAAAACGGTAGAACGGTCTCATACTCCACGGTAGAATTTCAATACCGCTCTGGATTACCGCTCTTGGAAGCTGGGCTGGAGCTGGGCTTCCGTCCGCAGATTTGACCAATTGGAATTATACTGGGAAATCTAAACCCTGTCGAAACCATCGATGTTCTCTTTATCGACAGATGTCACTACCGAACCCGGGGTATACGTCTAGAACAGAACAGTTGTGATCTAATACATTTACTTATTACGTTTAAAGGTCATTGCGAAAACGAACTCTCATAATATATAAACGTAACTTACTTTTGTTATCTGAATATCACGGCAAATAGAACTCCAAACCACGAATATGCTCAGATTATAGGAAAAAATATAAGCAAACTTATTAGGATGCTAGAAGAATATCTCCTCTTGGGTCATTTGGGATGTAAAGGACACTGCGTAAACTACCCTGCTTAACGAAATCTGGTACTTGCGCCTCAGATACTAAAACACATACCAAATTCCTACTAGTTTCCTTTAACGTAATCTCCAACTTGGTAGATTGTGCCAAAAGACAGGTATTTCACCTCTTTAAAGAAAATCACACAAATCCTCTCCAATTTGCCATAGTGTAATCTCTAACCCTAGAGAATATAGGCTACCAAATAGCGCACTAAACACCGCCATTTCACTTGCAAATCTCTGCTGAACTGGAAAGCTTGCTGTGTCTTATTTTATTATATTATAATGAAATATATATAATTTTATTATATATATATTGAGTTCAACGCGCAGGAATTTTACCGATTTTTCTCGACTTAGAAATACAGCGAGTAAGTGGCTAAAACAATTACCTCTGGCGATAAATTGAATCGATCTGTGAACTGTTTCTCTAACCTGGGATAAACTAAATTATTTGGAGACAATGTCGCCATACTCTTTTACCTGCTAAATATTCATGTTAACTATGGTCCACGAAGTTTTTCTACCTAAGTGTATTTTTATAAAACAACGGTATTTAGTTTAGGGTCAGGCCACCAATTCCTAAATTAAAATGTTTTTTAATTACTCTCTGTTGGGTATTTTTATAAGCTAGATTTAACCCGAATCTTTAGAAATCGTGATACAAATGTTCCTCCAGTTATAGTTGGTACCACTATATTTAAAGTGGCGCTAGTAGTAACAAATCCTATGAAACCCATGTTAAAGTGCTATAGATTCCCTTCTCATCAGATCCAAATACTACATAGGTCTAAAAGGAATCCTCTAGAGTGTAGATGAAAACTCACAATAATTACGTTAAAATTGTCTCGGGGGTTTTCTCTATCTTCCTATGCAAAAGTTTGTTGATAAAGCAAACCAATATAATTGTGAGTTATCCCTAGCCTACATTTTGGAACATATCTTGAATGAAGCTGTGAATGGACAATAGAAATTCCAACAAGTGAACAAGTCATGTTAGATTAATATTTGCTGACAGAAGCCGAATTCTTCTTCAGCAGCTGGATTTCATTTCGTCTAATGACTGATGTTTTTCATGTGGGTGACCGTTCGGTTTATGTCTGATTCAAATCAGGGGTTTAGCCTACCGAATTTTGGTAGGAAAAAATAATTTTGGAAGGCTAATTTTGGTTGGAATTAGCTAAATTCGGTTGTCGAATAGGCTAATTTCGGTAGGCGAATTTCGGTAGGAATTTGATAGCCTACCGAAATTTCGGTTTTCCAGTCGGCAAAGTTTTGCTTGAAACCAGGAAAAGCTTCTTCTTTGAAAGTTGGGCTGTTAAATGTGCAACACCAAAAATGTATATAACTGGTATTCTTTCGTAAGTAGTTGCTCCAAGAACTTTTTTTTGTCAAGAAACTTTCTAGAGAGATTTTGAGAGAAAAACTTTCTGGAATTTATATAGTGCTCTTGTTGGATCGTTTCACTTAACATTATTTCCTGTTTGAAATCTCCATGGGTCGTTTCTTTGTGCGTAGAAAACGCTGTGTGTATAGGACCTTATAGAATACAAATTTAACCAATAATGCACATTCTACTTGAGGCGAGCCAAATCTTTTCTGGGTTTTCTTTTTAATTTCACCATCAGTCGGAATATAATGCCGTAATCTTGTAGATTTTATTCAGGAGTATCAGTTTTAGAAAACTTATGGGGGAGGGGGGAAAATGTATTTTCAAACTATAAAGGGGATAATTTTGTCGTTTTTCGATTTTGTATCAATGAATATAATAAAAAAGCAGTATTTTCAATGTCAATACCTAATAAAGTTATTTTTAAGTTCTAGGGAGTGGGGGTGAAAAATCTAGTGAGAGGAATTCCCCCCTCCTGGAATTGGCCTTGTCTGACCTTGTGGTTATGTGGTAAATAAAAACATGGAACTATTTTGAGTTAGACTTTAATTTGCCTTTATTTTTAGTTTCCTATATTTGATTTAAACTACCTACGATCACATCCTGTATTTGATGAATTGTAAGATATATAATATTTGTAAGATACATAATGATCTTTTTTTCGTTTTTCAGGTTCCTAGGTGATATTTATCATGAATCAACTCAGGAGCTCGAGGTAATCCCTGTTACCCCCTTAACCCCTTCATCTCCGATGTGGACGCCGCATGTGGATTACGATACCGAATTAAATAATCTTCAAGAGTCATTTCAAAAAATTGTCACCTCTTTGTTAACCGATCCTGATAATCATGTGAAAAGAGGTTTGGTCGAAAATGGCATCTCTCAACTTTGTATTTTCTTTGGAAAACAAAGAGGTGAGTCGAAGAAAAGTACTTAAAAGCTGAGGGATAATTTGCCTAGAACTGAGGACCAGTAATTGCTGATCTTTCCAATCGTGAGGGGACAGAGGGGAAGGGTTACCAGAAATTTTGTAGGCTTTTGTCTTAAAATTATTTTGCTTTCTCTGTTCAAAAATTTCATGTCTAAACACGTAGGGGAATATTAATAAACCTAGTAAAATTTAGAGCAAAATTCCTAAAAACTTTCAAAAAGAAAGCTTTGACCGGTCGTGTCATCAGAGGCTGTTCTTTGAATGGCTATGAAACGACAACATAAGAGTTGTTTTTTAAATAGTTATGAGTAGTTATGACCGTCCCAAGCTTTCGTTTTTAGTCTTAACTATTTCAACTATTTGCGCATAGCAACAAAAAAATTCAGTTTTTCGTGGTGGCTAGAAATTATATTTGGGTTTTTATTATGTTTTGAGATCAAAGTCGTTTTGATTTGTGTAGTACATAGTATGTTTGTATATTTGCCACACACAAAGAAAAAAAAACACTGGGCTATGGCCACTAAAAGAGAACAGCATACAAATACAATTAAAAAATTCAATTTAAATCTTTGATTAAGACGATAAAAGTGTGGAAAACCATTAAAAAACACTAATACAAACAAAGTTATCACATAAAACCCTCTTGATGAGTTATGCCTACACGAATAAACTATGCCATATTCTTAGTACTAAAAAAATTTCCAATTTCTGCGCAATTTTCCGCCCATGGCTCATCCCCCTCATCCACTCTGAAAATCACATTTCTTAAGTCTTTGAACCCTTCGCACTTCTCCATAAAATGCAACAAATTTTCCTCCCACTCTCCATACATTGGGCTACCGTAAGGACCACTCTTCATTTTAACCTTTCCCAAACATCTTCTTCTTCCACCCAGTGACATAAAATCGCCTCTACAAGAAATAACCCACTTAATACCATCTCTAAATAGTCCAGGTCTAAATTATACCTCACCTTCCCATGTCTCTTTTACTCTAGAATACAAACCAAGATAGTAAGACGTTCTGACATGGCACCCTTACTTCGGAATTTCCTGTTCGACAGAATATATTTGTTTAGACACCCTCTCCAACTTGCTTACGTTTACCCCCGCATTCCACACAAATTCCACAAAATTTACTTAATTCTCCTCATCAACAGACACCTTTTTCCGTCTTACAAAGGCTCGGCCAATGGTTCCCTCACTAACTAATACTTTTCCATGCTTAACCTTCTTTCCCAATAGTTCACCATTTTCACTAGCCTCCTACTTCTAAATGATAAAATTCCCAAATTTTCTCTAAAAAGTAAGCTATTAAACCTCTCACTTAAACTTAGTATTCTTTTATAATGCTTTATTTGCAGTGTTTCTAATATAACACCCTTATCAAACCCCCAAACTTCTGCTCAATACTCGATTACCGACCTAATCTTCGTCTCTAACCCCCACTTCTGTAACTTGATATCTCCAAGACTTACTGACTGACCATGTTAAACAAATATCATTCTCATCTGTGATCATCCTAAGCGTGTGTTTTTGCATTGCTCTCTTAATTGCACTACTCGCTTGGCTTGCCAGTGGCAGATTAAGAAGCTTTTATTACTTTTTACGAAATTTAACTATTGCAATCTTTTATTAACTTGGAAGATAATATTTACTGGATTGCCTAGTTTATCAACATTGCAAAATTTGTTGAAAGTGTTTTAGGTGAAAATTGAGAATGCTGTGTTATCCTTCCAGACAGAGGAAAGATAAAAACTAAAATTTTAAATACCATACTGGCTTTCGAATAGGTTCTTCCGCTCTAGGCCGGGAGTCCCGCCGTTTGCATCAGATGGATGGATATTTCAAGGTCTGGTCAATACAACTACCTTGAATGGTATACAGACGATTTTCAAAAACAAGCTAATGTCCTCCAAGGCTCCGTATTGTTCCGTCATAAACCTCGGGATTAAAGCCCAAAACAGTGCTTTCCAAAGATACCTTTCTAGAAAAGTAAGGCATAGTCATAGAAGTGTTGACTTTCATAATTTGTAAATAGTTTCCAAAAAGGATCAATATACAGATAATCTGGTAAGGCAACGGAGTTTAAAAGTTTCGGAGGAAGTTGAAGGTTGAAGCATGTCTTACGTGACAAAAGATGCATTCGATAGCAGTAGAGATCTAAGTTATACTTCTACCAGTTTATGTTCCTTCCTGTGTTATTTGGGTGGTCGCGTACAGCACTAGGAATTCCCATGCTATTTGCGTACAACACGTTCCTTAGTGCTAATCCAGAAGGGACAAGAACACAAAAAAGTAGTGTAAAAAGTGCATTGACTTACCAAGGCCAACCAGACAGGTTTCTGGTGGGTATAGTCTGGTTTTGTGGGTATAGTCTGGTTTGGTGGGTATAGTCTGGTTTGGTGGGTATAGTCTGGTTTGGTGGGGTATAATCTGGTTTGGTGGGTATAGTCTGGTTTGGTGGGTATAGTCTGGTTTGATGGGTATAGTCTGGTTTGGTGGGTATAGTTCGGTTTGGTTTTTCAAAGAGAGTGAGTATTACGCTTTACTTTTTTGTTTTTGTTTGTTTTTGTTTTTTAAATCGAAAACTAGAGATTGTCAAATTGCGTATTTAGGAATGGTTTTGTAGGGAAAGCTGTCTATCACCCATGTGTTATCCACAGTTCCATTTCTTTGAAGTCTGTGCTATCAAGAGCGGTTTCTGATTTTTTTTGTGGACAATTGCCTTTAGCCAACAATAGTTTGATATTAATGTGTCGGTAGATAGGATTTGCGATTTTTATCCTATTAAGGTGGAAAAAAAGGGTTTAGCATTTGCGAATACTTCGATGTGTACTGCATAATACACAAGTGATGTTTGAACAGTGTTGTCAATTTAAAATAGAGTTTAACGAGGGCTTGTTAACTCAGGCAATTTGTTATAAATTTGAGACAACCTCAATCTATGAAAATGGTTAATGATGATAGAATGACATTGTGATTTGACCTAGCTTTACCTCTCCGATGTGTTCTGTATAATACACAAGTTGTGTTTGAACAGTGTTGTCAGTTTAAAATAGGGTCCAATGTTATAGTATACTAAAAAGTTGATACTAAGAGAGATGTAGATGGCAAGAAAATAATTTTAATAAAGAAATTCAGAACAAACCATAGAAATCCTTGCAAATCAAGTAGTAAGGTGTATGTGAGTACGAACCATCAAGGATCATAAGCACCAATGACCCTAACCAGCAGAGACATCAACCCCCCAAAGGTCCCCTATCCCCAAACTCAAAGGGTGCCCCCTCCCCTCCAACTTTTTGAACCCCTCCCCCCCATTTTTTTTATTTTTATTTTTATTTTTTGGCAATTGACATTTTTTCTGATAATAAGTATTAATAAAGGTTTTTGATCGTAAACTCTAGTTTTTTGTGAGAAAATTATGGAAAATACAATTCTCTGGTTCAAGTGTGAAACTTGAGTCCATTTTTGGATCGAAAAATAAAACTATTTCCGTAAAATCTGAGCTAATAAGGGTTTTTGACCGTAAACTCTAGTTTTTTGTAAGAAAATTATGGAAAATACAATTCTCTGGTTCAAATGTGAAACTTAAGTCCTTTTTTGGATCGAAAAATAAAACTGTTTCCGTAAAATCTGAGTTAATAAGGGTTTTTGACTGTAAACTCTAGTTTTTTTTAAGAAAATTATGAAAAATACAATTCGTTGGCTCATAGGTGAAACTTAAATCCATTTTTCGTTAAGTCTCAGAGTGAATAAATTCGTTATCAACATCCTTTGTCAGATACATCAAATAAAATTGACAAATCTAAATTTCAGAATGAATAAATGCTTTAACAACATCCTTTATCGGATATGTCGGATAAAATTGACAAAATCTAAGTATCAGAGTGACTAAATTTTTTTTATCAACATCCTTTGCCAGATACATCGAATAAAATTGATAAAATATAAGTGTTAGAGTGAATAAATGTTTTTATCAACATCCTTTGTCAGATGCATCAAATAAAATTGACAAAATCTAAATTTCAGAATGAATAAATTCATTATCAACATCCTTTGTCGGATATGTCGGATAAAATTGACAAAATCTAAGTATCAGAGTGAATTTTTTTTTAACAACATCCTTTGCCAGATACATCGAATAAAATTGATAAAATTTAAGTGTCAGAGTGAATAAATTTTTCTATCAACATCCTTTGTCAGATACATCAAATAAAATTGACAAAATCTAAATTTCAGAACGAATAAATGCTTTAACAACATCCTTTATCGGATATGTCGGATAAAATTGATAAAATCTAAGTATCAGGGTGACTAAATTCTATGTCAACATCCTTTTGTCGGATACATTGGATAAAATTGACAGAATGTAAGTGTCAGTGTGAATAATTTTTTTTTTATCAACATTCTTTGTCAGATACATCAAATAAAATCGACAAAATCTAAATTTCAGAATGAATAAATTCATTATCAACATCCTTGGGCACTCGATATCCTAAAAGTGTTTGATTCAAACTTTTACCTTGAGAATCGATGTTGTTAGCAGAATTTCAAAAGGATCGTTTATGAGTGCTGGCGTATCTGATGAAATAATTTAGGTCGTATGATAATTTTTTTTTTTAATGCAGTAGTTTTTCAGTAAGGACACTCGATATGCTAAAAGTGTGTGATTCAAACTTATACCTTGAGAATCGATGATGTTAGCAGAATTTCAAAAGGATCGTTTATGTGTGCTGACGTATCTGATGAAATAATTTAGGTCGTATGATAAATTTAATTTATTATTATTTTTTTAATGCAGTAGTTTTTCAGTAAGGACACTCGATATCCTAAAAGTGTTTGATTCAAACTTTTACCTTGAGAATCGATGTTGTTAGCAGAATTTCAAATGGATCGTTTATGAGCGCTGGCGTATCTGATGAAATAATTTAGGTCGTATGATAAATTTAATTTTTTTTAATGCAGTAGTTTTTCAGTAAGGACACTTCTTATGCTAAAAGTGTTTGATTCAAACTTTTACCTTGAGAATCGATGTTGTTAGCAGAATTTCAAAAGGATCGTTTATGAGTGCTGGCCTATCTGATGAAATAATTTAGGTCGTATGATAATTTTTTTTTTTAATGCAATAGTTTTTCAGTAACTTTTATTCTGTGTGTTTTTTTTCTTTACTTGGTGATCATTCAAAAAGCGAGGATTTCAGTTAAATAAATAATTCTTGTACCTTTTAAAATAGCTTTACGGGGTTTGAGAGACTCTTTTGTTTTATTCTGTGTGATTTTTTCTTTACTTGGTGGTCATTCAAAAAGCGAGGATTTCTGTTAAATAAATAATTCTTGTTCCTTTTAAAATAGCTTTACGGGGTTACTCTGTTGTCTTATTCCGTGTGATTTTTTCTTTAATTGGTGGTCATTCAAAAAGCGAGGATTTCTGTTAAATAAATATTTCTTGTACCTTTCAAGCCTTGCCGTGACAACAATTGAGCTAGGCATACTATACAAGCCCTAAAGGTATTGAAGGGCACAGTGGCTCTCTTTCCTTGGGGTCTCTTCTGGCATACTAGCCTTAAAATAGCTTTACGGGGTTTGAGAGACTCTTTTGTTTTATTCTGTGTGTGTTTTTTTTTTCTTTACTTGGTGATCATTCAAAAAGCGAGGATTTCTGTTAAATAAATAATTCTTGTACCTTTTAAAATAGCTTTACGGGGTTTGAGAGACTCTGTTGTCTTATTCCGTGTGATTTTTTCTTTACTTGGTGGTCATTCAAAAAGCGAGGATTTCTGTTAAATAAATAATTCTTATACCTTTTAAAATAGCTTTACGGGGTTTGAGAGACTCTGTTGTTTTATTCTGTGTGTTTTTTTTTCTTTACTTGGTGATCATTCAAAAAGCGATGATTTCTGTTAAATAAATAATTCTTGTACCTTTTAAAATAGCTTTACGGGGTTTGAGAGACTCTGTTGTTTTATTCTGTGTGATTTTTTCTTTACTTGGTGATCTTTCAAAAAGCGAGGATTTCTGTTAAATAAATAATTCTTTTACCTTTTAAAATAGCTTTACGGGGTTTGAGAGACTCTGTTGTTTTATTCTGTGTGATTTTTTCTTTACTTGGTGATCATTCAAAAAGCGAGGATTTCTGTTAAATAAATAATTCTTGTACCTTTTAAAATAGCTTTACGGGTTTGAGAGACTCTGTTGTTTTATTCTGCGTGATTTTTTCATTACTTGGTGATCATTCACAAAGCCAGGATTTCTGTTAAATGAATAATTCTTGTACCTTTTAAAATAGCTGTACGGGGTTTGAGAGACTCTGTTGTCCCCAGCGATCAGAAATTAAATTATAAAAAAAGTTCCTTCGCCTCTTGAATACACAATACCGAAATTTCATTCAACTTTCATGTAAGAAAATTATGGAAAATACAATTCTCTACTTCAAATGTGAAACTTAAGTCCAGTTTTTGATACTCTTAATGATGAGGATTGATGGCTCTAATTCAATATTTTTTTTCATAAAAACATACTATTTTTTTTTAATTTCGAAATTATTCAACTTTATTTTTTTATTTTTTTATTTTTTTTGTACGTATCTTAAAATAACAAAATATGCTTACGGCTCTAACAGTTGTACTCTATGATTTCTCAGAGACACGATGCGGCTTTCCCACTGGTACTCTTTGGCCGGTTATCGACACTACCTAGTTTATTGCATGTATTAAATCAGTATTTTTTACGCAGTGGAACGATAAACACATAAGTCATATCTTTAAAAAAAGTGAAGATGGAGCATTTTAATAAAGTGTGTTCACATGAGAATGTTATTGTAGCATTGAATGCCAACAAAGAGAAGTATTTAAACTATGAAACAAGTACAAGTGGTAGCACTATTGGAAATGTATGCATGCATTGTCATGACAGTAAGGAATTAAATTTCTTTGGAATACCGAAAAGATTCCGTTGTACAAATGGTGGATATGCGAGATTGAGATCTTCGGAGATGATTGCACTCAAAGAGAATGCTAACATAAAGATAATCATTGATGATAGAGGACAACTCCTTGCTACTGTTGCAGGTAACACATTACCTACTGATACATCCAATCGTCATCTTTTAGGTATTAGCATTCAACGGAAGGTCA
This sequence comes from Artemia sinica, assembly GCA_027921565.1. Lineage (NCBI taxonomy): Eukaryota > Metazoa > Arthropoda > Branchiopoda > Anostraca > Artemiidae > Artemia > Artemia sinica. The sequence goes on along the minus strand of CM051258.1, from coordinate 82,001,037 downwards.
ATAAAAGAAAGGTCTCCTCTTCTACTAATATCGTAAACCATATCTTAGCTACGTGCCGAAACTGTTACCTGTGTAAAAATAATGTGATAATAGACATTGAAATTGCCAGAAAAATAAAAAGGGCATTGTCAGAAAATATCACTATGGAATATCAAGATGAATCTATGAAAAACAAAGTGCCAGCAAACGTTACTACCATTAATCAAACAGTCGATGAATCAAATAATACCAAAGATGAAACGTATATTGAACCTGTCGGTCACACACCAGTAAATATCGTGTATGACTCAAAATGGAATAATGATTATTCTACCGATTACGAGTTAAGAGAAGACAATAGCTATAATATCAAGAGAGAACATGGTGAACTATTTTATGGAACAGATTCAAAATGTCCAAAGTTGATCATTGATATTAATAATGCATCATAATATATTTTTGTATTAATATTCTACATAGCATTATTTCATTAAAAATATTACATTGTTATGTGTTCATTATTTTTAGAGTAAGCTAGCATATCAAACGTTTAGAATGTCTATTAAAACATTGGAGATGTAAGAAAAGGAATTCGCATACATCTATTGTCAGACACATGGGATAGAGTGAATAAATTTTATTTATCAACATCTTTTGTCAGATACATCATATAAAATTGACAGAATCTAAGTGTCAGAGTGAATAATTTTTTTCTTTTATCAACATCCTTTGTCAGATGCATCAAATAAAAATGACGAAATCTAAATTTCAGAATGAATAAATGCTTTAACAACATCCTTTATCGGATATGTCGGATAAAATTGACAAAATCTAAGTATCAGAGTGACTAAATTCTATATCAGCATCCTTTTCTCGGATATATAGGATAAAATATCGGATAAAATTGACAAAATCTAAGTATCAGATTGATTAAATTCTATACCAACATCCATTTCTCCGGTGCATGGGAATACCATTGACAAAATCTAGGTATCAGAATGAATAAATTCTTTATCAACATCCGTCGTTGGATATGTCATTATGTCATTATGAAAAAATTGTAAGTAAGTAAGTGAGTAAGTAGGTAAGTGAGTAAGTAACAAACTCTTTCTTGAATTCACCTCGTGGATACACAATACAGAAATTTAATTCAGGAAATTATGAAAAAAAAATTTAGACGGGGTTACGTGCGCGGTTAGATAGATTATAGATGGCAGCACACCCACTCAGACACACAGTCATAGTGAGAGAGACATGCAAAAAGTTGGGTTAATCTAGGTTCGTGAATTGAATTTAGGTTAGATAGATTATAGATGGCAGCACACCCGCTCAGACACACAGTCATAGTGAGAGAGACATGCAAAAAGTTGGGTTAATCTAGGTTCACTTAGAGTGGCGCAAGCGTCGTTACGTTGAATTTAGGTTAGACCGGTTATAGATGTCAGCAGTGCCACTGGGAAAGCACCTTGGAAATATCAAAACCATAGGTTAGGTTAGGTTAGCTTACGTGCGCGCACATAAGCTAACCTAACCTAACCTATGGTTTTGATATTTCCAACCGCGTAACCCCGATATATCTAACCGCGCGCGTAACCCCGTCTAAATTTTTTTTTCATAATTTCCTGAATTAAATTTCTGTATTGTGTATCCAAGAGGTGAATTCAAGAAAGAGTTTGTTACTTACTCACTTACCTACTTACTCGCTTACTTACTTACAATTTTTTCATAATGACATAATGACATATCCAACAACGGATGTTGATAAAGAATTTATTCATTCTGATACCTAGATTTTGTCAATGGTATTCCCATGCACCGGAGAAATGGATGTTGATATAGAATTTAATCAATCTGATACTTAGATTTTGTCAATTTTATCCGATATTTTATCCTATGTATCCGAGAAAAGGATGCTGATATAGAATTTAGTCACTCTGATACTTAGTTTTTGTCAATTTTATCCGACATATCCGATAAAGGATGTTGTTAAAGCATTTATTCATTCTGAAATTTAGATTTTGTCAATTTTATTTGATGTATCTGACAAAGGATGTTGATAAAAGAAAAAATTATTCACTCTGACGCTTAGATTCTGTCAATTTTATATGATGTATCTGACAAAAGATGTTGATAAATAAAATTTATTCACTCTATCCCATGTATCTGACAATAGATGTATGCGAATTCCTTTTCTTACATCTCCAATGTTTTAATAGACATTCTAAACGTTTGATATGCTAGCTTACTCTAAAAATAATGAACACATAACAATGTAATGCATTATATATTTTTAATGAAATAATGCCATGTAGAATATTAATACAAAAATATATTATGATACATTATTAATTTCAATGATCAACTTTGGACATTTTGAATCTGTTCCATAAAATAGTTCACCATGTTCTCTCTTGATATTGTAGCTATTGTCTTCTCTTAACTCGTAATCGGTAGAATAATCATTATTCCATTTTGAGTCATACACAATATTTACTGGTGTGTGACCGACAGGTTCAATATACGTTTCATCTTTGGTATTATTTGATTCATCGACTGTTTGATTAATGGTAGTAACGTTTGCTGGCACTTTGTTTTTCATCAATTCATCTTGATATTCCATAGTGATATTTTTTGACAATGCCCTTTTTATTTTTCTGGCAATTTCAATGTCTATTATCACATTATTTTTACACAGGTAACAGTTTCGGCACGTAGCTAAGATATGGTTTACGATACTAGTAGAAGAGTAGGCCTTTCTTTAATTGACCTTCCGTTGAATGCTAATACCTAAAAGATGACGATTGTATGTATCAGTAAATAATGTGTTACCTGCAACAGTAGCAAGGAGTTGTCCTCTATCATCAATGATTATCCTTATGTTGGCATTCTCTTTGAGTGCAATCATCTCCGGAGATCTCAATCTCGCATATCCACCATTTGTAAAACGGAAGCTTTTCGGTATTCCAAAGAAATTTAATTCCTTACTGTCATGACAATGCATGCATACGTTTCCAATAGTGCTACCACTTGTACTTGTTTCATAGTTTAAATACTTCTCCTTGTTGGCATTCAATGCTACAATAACATTCTCATGTGAACACACTTTATTAAAATGCTCCATCTTCACTTTTTTTTAAGATATGATTTATGTGTTTATCGTTCCACTGCGTAAAAAATACTGATTTAATACATGCAATAAACTAGGTAGTGTCGATAACCGGCCAAAGAGTACCAGTGGGAAAGCCGCATCGTGTCTCTGAGAAATCATAGAGTACAATTGTTAGAGCCGTAAGCATATTTTGTTATTTTAAGATACGTACAAAAAAAATAAAGTTGAATAATTTCGAAATTAAAAAAAATAGTATGTTTTTATGAAAAAAAATATTGAATTAGAGCCATCAGCCCTTATCATTAAGAGTATCCAAAACTGGACTTAAGTTTCACATTTGAAGTAGAGAATTGTATTTTCCATAATTTTCTTACATGAAAGTTGAATGAAATTTCGGTATTGTGTATTCAAGAGATGAAGAAATTTTTTTTATAATTTAATTTCTGATCTCTGGGGACAACAGAGTCTCTCAAACCCCGTAAAGCTATTTTAAAAGGTACAAGAATTATTTATTTAACAGAAATCCTCGCTTTTTGAATGATCACCAAGTAATGAAAAATCACACAGAATAAAACAACAGAGTCTCTCAAACCCCGTAAAGCTATTTAAAAAGGTACAAGAATTATTTATTTAACAGAAATCCTCGCTTTTCGAATGATCACCAAGTAAAGAAAAAATCACACAGAATAAAACAACAGAGTCTCTCAGACCCCGTAAAGCTATTTTAAAAGGTAGAAGAATTATTTATTTAACAGAAATCCTCGCTTTTTGAATGATCACCAAGTAATGAAAAATCACACAGAATAAAACAACAGAGTCTCTCAAACCCCGTAAAGCTATTTTAAAAGGTACAAGAATTATTTATTTAACAGAAATCCTCGCTTTTTGAATGATCACCAACTAAAGAAAAAAAACACACAGAATAAAACAACAGAGTCTCTCAAACCCCGTAAAGCTATTTTAAAAGGTATAAGAATTATTTATTTAACAGAAATCCTCGCTGTTTGAATGACCACCAAGTATAGAAAAAATCACACGAAATAAGACAACAGAGTCTCACAAACCCCGTAAAGCTATTTTAAAAGATACAAGAATTATTTATTTAACAGAAATCCTCGCTTTTTGAATGATCACCAAGTAAAGAAAAAAAAACACAGAATAAAACAAAAGAGTCTCTCAAACCCCGTAAAGCTATTTTAAAAGGTACAAGAATTATTTATTTAACAAAAATCCTCGCTTTTTGAATGACCACCAAGTATAGAAAAAATCACACGGAATAAGACAAAAGAGTCTCTCAAACCCCGTAAAGCTATTTTAAAAGATACAAGAATTATTTATTTAACTGAAATCCTCGCTTTTTGAATGATCACCAAGTAAAGAAAAAAAAACACACACAGAATAAAAGCTACTGAAAAACTATTGCATTAAAAAAAAATTAAATTTATCATACGACCTAAATTATTTCATCAGATAGGTCAGCACTCATAAACGGTCCTTTTGAAATTCTGCTAACAACATCGATTCTCAAGGTAAAAGTTTGAATCAAACACTTTTAGCATATCGAGTGTCCTTACTGAAAAACTACTGCATTAAAAAAAAATTAAATTTATCATACGACCTAAATTATTTCATCAGATACGCCAGCACTCATAAACGATCCTTTTGAAATTCTGCTAACAACATCGATTCTCAAGGTAAAAGTTTGAATCAAACACTTTTAGGATATCGAGTGTCCTTACTGAAAAACTACTGCATTAAAAAAAAAATAATAAATTAAATTTATCATACGACCTAAATTATTTCATCAGATACGTCAGCACTCATAAACGATCCTTTTTAAATTCTGCTAACATCATCGATTCTCAAGGTAAAAGTTTGAATCAAACACTTTTAGCATATCGAGTGTCTTTACTAAAAAACTACTGCATTAAAAAAAAATTAAATTTATCATACGACCTAAATTATTTCATCAGATACGCCAGCACTCATAAACGATCCTTTTGAAATTCTGCTAACAACATCGATTCTCAAGGTAAAAGTTTGAATCAAACACTTTTAGGATATCGAGTGCCCAAGGATGTTGATAATGAATTTATTCATTCTGAAATTTAGATTTTGTCAATTTTATTTGATGTGTCTGACAAAGGATGTTGAGAAAAAAAAACTTATTCACACTGACACTTAGATTCTGTCAATTTTATCCTATGTATCCGAGAAAAGGATGTTTACATAGAATTTAGTCACTCTGATACTTAGGTTTTATCAATTTTATCCGACATATCCGATAAAGGATGTTGTTAAAGCATTTATTCGTTCTGAAATTTAGATTTTGTCAATTTTATTTGATGTATCTGACAAAGGATGTTGATAGAAAAATTTATTCACTCTGACACTTATATTTTATCAATTTTATTCGATGTATCTGGCAAAGGATGTTGTTAAAAAAATATTCACTCTGATAATAAGATTTTGTCAATTTTATCCGACATATCCGACAAAGGATGTTGATAATGAATTTATTCATTCTGAAATTTAGATTTTGTCAATTTTATTTGATGCATCTGACAAAGGATGTTGATAAAAAAAATTATTCACTCAAACACTTATATTTTATCAATTTTATTCGATGTATCTGGCAAAGGATGTTGTTAAAAAATTATTCACTCTGATACTTAGATTTTGTCAATTTTATCTTACATATCCGATAAAGGATGTTGTTAAAGCATTTATTCATTCTGAAATTTAGATTTTGTCAATTTTAGTTGATGTATCTGCCAAAGGATGTTGAAAACGAATTTATTCACTCTGAGACTTAACGAAAAATGGATTTAAGTTTCACCTATGAGCCAACGAATTGTATTTTTCATAATTTTCTTAAAAAAAACTAGAGTTTACAGTCAAAAACCCTTATTAACTCAGATTTCACGGAAATAGTTTTATTTTTCGATCCAAAAAAGGACTTAAGTTTCACATTTGAACCAGAGAATTGTATTTTCCATAATTGTCTTACAAAAAACTAGAGTTTACGGTCAAAAACCCTTATTAGCTCAGATTTTACAGAAATAGTTTATTTTTTCGATCCAAAAATGGACTTAAGTTTCACATTTGAACCAGAGAATTGTATTTTCCATAATTTTCTTACAAAAAACTATAGTTTACGGTCAAAAACCCTAATTAGCTCAGATTTTACGGAAATAGTTTCATGTTTCGATCCATAAATGGACAAGTTTCACATTTGAACCAGAGAATTGTATTTTCCATAATTTTCTTACAAAAAAATAGAGTTTACGGTCAAAAACCCTTATTAGCTCAGATTTTACGGAAATAGTTTTATTTTTCGATCCAAAAATGGACTTAAGTTTCACATTTGAACCAGAGAATTGTATTTTCCATAATTTTCTCACAAAAAACTAGAGTTTACGATCAAAAACCCTTATTAACTCAGATTTTACAGAAATAGTTTATTTTTCGATCCAAAAATGGACTTAAGTTTCACATTTGAAAGCTATGATCGTAAAGAATGATACTTATTATCAGAAAAAATGTCAATTGCCAAAAAAAAAGAAAAAAAAATGGGAGGGGGGGGGAGGGGGTCAAAAAGTTGGAGGGGAGGGGGCACCCTTCGAGTTTGGGGATAGGGGACCTTTGGGGGGTTGATGTCTGCTGGTTAGGGTCATTGGTGCTTATGATCCTTGATGGTTCGTACTCACATACACCTTACTACTTGATTTGCAAGGCTTTCTATGGTTTGTTCTGAATTTCTTTATTAAAATTATTTTCTTGCCATCTACATCTCTCTTAGTATCAACTTTTTAGTATACTATAACGTTGGACCCTATTTAAACTGACAACACTGTTCAAACACAACTTGTGTATTATACAGAACACATCGGAGAGGTAAAGCTAGGTCAACTCACAATGTCATTCTATCATCATTAACCATTTTCATAGATTGGGGTTGTCTCAAATTTATAACAAATTGCCTGAGTTAACAAGCCCTCGTTAAACTCTATTTTAAATTGACAACACTGTTCAAACATATCGAAGTATTCGCAAATGCTAAACCCTTTTTTTCCACCTTAATAGGATCAAATTCGCAAATCCTATCTACCGACACATTCATATCAAACTATTGTTGGCTAAAGGCAATTGTCCACAAAAAAAATCAGAAACCGCTCTTGATAGCACAGACTTCAAAGAAATGGAACTGTGGATAACACATGGGTGATAGACAGCTTTCCCTACAAAACCATTCCTAAATACGCAATTTGACAATCTCTAGTTTTCGATTTAAAAAAACAAAAACACAAAAGTAAAGCTTAATACTCACTCTCTTTGAAAAACCAAACCAGACTATAACCACCAAACCAGACTATACCCATCAAACCAGACTATACCCACCAAACCAGACTATACCCACCAAACCAGATTATACCCCACCAAACCAGACTATACCCACCAAACCAGACTATACCCACAAAACCAGACTATACCCACCAGAAACCTGTCTGGTTGGCCTTGGTAAGTCAATGCACTTTTTACACTACTTTTTTGTGTTCTTGTCCCTTCTGGATTAGCACTAAGGAACGTGTTGTACGCAAATAGTATGGGAATTCCTAGTGCAGTACGCGACCACCCAAATAACGCAGGAAGGAACATAAACTGGTAGAAGTATAACTTAGATATCTGCTGATAGCCCGACAACTTGTTTAAAGTGAAATATTATGAGTCATCATGTAAGCTTTACGACAAACCAATTGGGAAATCAATATAAATTATGTGCTAAGCAGGGTTGATCCTTTTCTTTATTACTATTGTTATTATTATTAAAGAGCCATTTTATTCCTTATTAACCACTTAGACCAGATTTTCAACTTAAATAAGGAGTGAACGGGGCTATCTTATGGGTAAAGTCCCCGGAGCTGTAGCTCTAAATCTTCCTGGTAACGACACAAGAGGCTATCCTTTCCAAGTAATTTCGCTGTTGGAATCCACAATCAAAGTCTGCAAAGCTTCCAAGACTTTTGCTTTAGGTTTAGTACGTCATCAGGACTACCTGTCTCATATCGTTCAATTAATGCTCTGAGGTTGCCTCTAGGCTGCCTCCTACTTGATTATAGGCTCTTTTGCTTTTGGCGCTGACCTAGACGCACATCATATCAGTCCTGCTTATTCCACTCCTCAAGTTTTTCTAATTTTAAAGTCCAAACACAACGACAATTTGATCTTCCTTTTCAAACAGTTCGTGGTAGCGAACTGTAAGTAAGGAGCGATGCAGCTGAATAGTAACCGAAACTCTAGGAAACAGACTCTTGATAACAATAGATACATCAAAAGAATCGAATTTTGATACTTATTCAAATTACATAAAAAAATGACTTTTTTTCATTTGAAAGTAAGGAGCAGTATTAAAACTTAAAACGAACAGAAATATTTTGTGCATGTGGGGGTTGTCCCCTCGTCAATACCTCGCTCTTTACGCTAAAGTTTGACTTTTGGTTATAATTATTTAAGAATGACTTCTGATACACAAGGATCGTTTAGTTAGAATAATAAGCTTTTTACAAATTCAAAAAACATTTTAGGGTAAAGAGCGGGGTGCTGAGGATGGGGCAACCCACACATATACGTAATAATTTCTGTTCGTTTTAAGTTTTAATGATGCTCCTTAGTTTTAGTTGAATAAACTTGTTTTTACCTAATTTCTGATGGTTTTTAATTGATGCTGGGAAATCCAGCTCCCCCTCCCATAGAAAATTCCCTTCCCCCACGAAAACTCCTCCAGGGAAAGATCCTCCCACGTAAACACCCCCACCAAAAAATCCCCCCTCCCCGAAAATATCTTTATACTTCCAAATAGCCAATACTATACGTAAGCAACAGGCAAAGTTCATAACTTGCAGCCCTTCCCCGGTGGGCTGTAGGGATTCAAGTCATCCTCAAAAACCTTGTTATTAGATCTTTTGACCATGTTGAAGAAAATGGACATCTCAAAATTTTGGTCGTACAATTAAAAAGGGGAGTGGATAAAAAGTGGGCGTGGGAGGGGGGCTAGCTGCCCTCTAATGTTTTTGGTCACTGAAAAATGGCACTAGAACTTTTAATTTCCGATCAAATGAACCCTCTCCCGGTCTTGTAGGATCACTGGTTTGATACAATCACCCCTGGGGAAAACAAAAAATAAACACGCATCCGTGATCTTGTTTCTGGCAAAAAATTTAAATTCCACATTTTGCATATAGGAGCTTGAAACCTCTGCAGTAGGGTTCTCTAATATTCTGAATCTCATGGTGTGAGTTTCATTAAGATAACATGTTTTTTATTTGGGGTGTTTCCCTCCTTTTTCAAAAATTAGTCGAACTTTCTCAGGCTCATAAGGTTTAATTGGTAACATTAAACTTCACGAATTTTATATATTTAGAATAAACATCAAAAATCGATTCTTTTGATGTATCTATTATTATCAAGATTCTGTTTTTTACAGTTTCGGGTACTATTGAGCCGCATCGCTCCTTTCTTACAGTTCGTTACGACGAACTAAAGATTTGGTAACATTAAACTTCAAAAACATCTAGTGATCTTAATGAAAATCGTGGAAGGGTTTTTCCATGGAGGGGGAACCGTATATCCCAGCATTATTTAAAAGACGATCAGAAAGTAAATCAAAAAACAAGTTTTTTCAACAGAAAGTAAGGAGCAACATTAAAACTTAAAACAAATAGAAATTATTACGTATATGAGGAGGGTTGCCTCCTCGTCAGCACCTCGCTCTTTACGCTAAAGTTTTCTTAGTACTTTTAAAAGAGCTATTAGTTCTAATTAAACGGCCTTTGTGATTCAGGATTCATTCTTAAAAAATCGGGACAGAATTCGAACTTTGCGTGAAGAGTGAGGTATTGACGAGGGGGTGATCCCCCTCATATACGTAATAATTTCTATTCGTTTTAAGTTTTAATGTTTCTCCTTACTTTCAGCTGAGTAAACTTGTTTTTTATTATTCAATCTCTGGTTGGAACTTGGAACATACTCCACTAAACCATTGGCTGTTGTTCTTATCATCCATTCACCTAAGTCAGTTTCATAGGCAGCGCGCTAGCGCTGTCTAAGTAAAGAACGATGTGGGCACAATGTGTTTTTTTTTCTCTCTCCATACCCGGGCACTTCGTATCGAAGGAGTTGTCGTAGAAACTTCGAAAAGGGCTCATTCGATTGGAAATCGGAGCGGTTAGTGCGCTTTTTCATAGTCGAAAGTGATTAGAGGGCAACTAGCCCCTCCCCCACGCCCATCATTCTCCCAAACACATCCAATCAAAATTTTGAGATAGTCATTTTGTTCAGCGTAGTTGATTTCCAGATAGAAAATATCTTTTTGAGGAGGACACTCCCCCACAACCCTCGGGGCAAGGGTCTTAAGTTATGCCCTGGGGACATATAATGTCAATGTCGACACAATGTACAGTTTATTATTTTTTTTTTCTTTAAAGCAGGGCACTTCATATAGAAAGGGTCGTCGTAGAGACTTCAAAAGGGGTTCATTCAATTGGAAATTGAGAGATCTAGTGCCCTTTTTAATAGTCGAAAATGATTGGAGGGCAACTAGCCCCCCCCCCCACCCTCACACCCATCATTTCCCCAAACACATCCAATCAAAATTGTGAGATAGCAATTTTGTTCAGCGTAATTCATTCCCAGATAGAAAATATGTTTTTCAGGAGGACACTCCCCCACCACCCTCAGGGCAAGGGTTTTAAGTTATGCCCTGGGGGCATAAAAGGTTTTTATTTAAGGCGTTGTCGTAGAAACTTCAAAACAGGCTCATTCGATTGGAAATTCAAAGGGCTAGTGCCCTTTTGAATAGTCGAAAGGGATTGGAGGGGAACTACCCCCCCCCATGCCTATCTTTCCCCCAAAAACATCCAATCAAAATTGTGAGATAGCCATTTTGTTCAACGTATTTGATTTCCAGATAGAAGATAGGTTTTTAAGGAGGACACTCCTCCACAACCCTCAGGGTAAGGGTTTTAATTTATGCCCTGGGGGCATATAATGTTTGTATAGAAGGCAATGTCGTAGAAACTTCAAAACAGGCTTATTCGATTTGAAATTCAAAGGGCTAGTGCCCTTTTTAATAGTCAAAAGTGATTGGAGAACAACTAGCCCCCCCCCTCACGCCCATCATTCCCCCAAATACATCCAATCAAAATTTTGAGATAGGCATTTTGTCAGCGTAGCTGATTTCCAGATAGCAAATGTCTTTTCGAGGAGGACACTCCCCCACAACCCTCGGGGCGTAGGTTTTAAGTTATGCCCTGGGGCCATATAAGGTTTTTATAGAAGGCGTTGTCATAGAAACTTCAAAACAGGCTCATTCGATTGTAAATTCAAAGGGCCCGTGCCCTTTTTAGTAGTCAACAGTGATTGGAGGGCAACTAGCCCCCCACGCCCATCATTCCCCCAAACACATCCAATCAGAATTTTAAGATAGCCATTTTGTTCAGCGTAGGCTAGTTGATTTCCATATAGAAAATATGTTTTTTAGGAGGACACTCCCCCACAACCCTCGGGGCGTAGGTTTTAAGTTATGCCCTGGGGCCATATAAGGTTTTTATAGAAGGCGTTGTCGTAGAAACTTCAAAACAGGCTCATTCGATTGGAAATCCAAAGGGCTAGTTCCCTTCTTAATAGTCGAAAGTGATTAAAGGGGAACTAGCCCCTCCCCCAAACCCATCGTTCCCCCAAACACATCCAATCAAAATTTTGAGATAGCCATTTTGTTCAGCGTAGTTGATTTCCAGATAGAAAATATGTTTTTGAGGAGGACACTTCCCAACAACCCTCAGGGCAAGGGTTTTAAGTTATGTCCTGGGGTATATAAAGTTTTTATAGAAGGTAGGGCAACTAGCCCCCCCCCCCTCACGCCAATCATTCCCCCAAACACATCCAATTGAAATTTTGAGATAGCCATTTTGTTAAGCATAGTTGATTTTCAGATAGAAAATATGTTTTTGAGGAGGACACTCCCCCACAACCCTCAGGGCAAAGGTTTTAAGTTATGCCCTGGTGGCATATAAGGTTTTTATAGAAGGCGTTGTCGTAGAAACTTCAAAACAGGCTCATTCGATTGGAAATCCAAAGGGCTAGTTCCCTTCTTAATAGTCGAAAGTGATAAAAGGGGAACTAGCCCCTCCCCCACACCCATCATCCCCCCAAACACATCCAATCAAAATTTTGAGATAGCCATTTTGTTCAGCGTAGTTGATTTCCAGATAGAAAATATGTTTTAAGGGTTTTAAGTTATGTCCTGGGGTATATAAAGTTTTTATAGAAGGGAGGGCAACTAGCCCCCCCCCCCCCCCTCACGCCAATCATTCCCCCAAACACATCCAATCGAAATTTTGAGATAGCCATTTTGTTCAGCGTAGTTGATTTCCATATAGAAAATATGTTTTTGAGGTGACACTCCCCCACAACCCTCAGGGCAAGGGTTTTAAGTTATGCTCTGGGGGCAAATAAGGTTTTTATAAGAAGGCGTTGTCGTAGAAACTTCAAAACAGGCTCATTCGATTGGAAATCCAAAGGGTTGGTTCCCTTCTTAATAGTCGAAAGTGATTAAAGGGGAACAAGCCCCTCCCCCACACCCATCATTCCCCCAAACACATCCAATCAAAATTTTGATATAGCCATTTTGTTCAGCGTAGTTGATTTCCAGATAGAAAATATGTTTTCGAGGAGGACACTTCCCAACAACCCTCAGGGCAAGGGTTTTAAGTTATGTCCTGGGGTATATAAAGTTTTTATAGAAGGGAGGGGAACTACCCCCCCCCCTCACGCCAATCATTCCCCCAAACACATCCACTCGAAATTTTGAGATAGCCATTTTGTTCAGCGTAGTTGATTTCCACATAGTAAATGTGTTTTTGAGGAGGACACTCCCCCACAACCCTCAGGGCAAAGGTTTTTAGTTATTCCCTGGGGGTATATAAGGTTTTTATAGAAGCTATTGTCATAGAATCTTCAAAACAGGCTCATTCGATCGGAAATTCAAAGGGCTAGTGCCCTTTTTAATAGTCGAAAGTGATTGGAGGGCAACTAGCCCCCACACGCCCACGAGCAAAAAAATATGACTAAAATCAAATAATCTACCAAGCTTGAAACTACGACAAATCAGCATCGATAAATAAATGAAACCCAAAACGAACAGAAATTACAATAAATAACCGAGTCAAAATCAAAACGAGCAGAAATTAACATAAGTTTGGCGCAAAACCCCTATGCCTTCCCAAAGCCAGAACAAAATTTGGACTTTACTGAAAAAATACAAATGAATATGCATTGTCAGTTTAATATACATATACTGATATTTAGTAATCAAAATGTTAAAATTATTTGATTTATTAAAGTTATAAAAGTAAAAACATTTATATTTTTTTCAGTAAAGTGCAAATCTTGAGGACAGGGGTTCGAGTGTTGGTGTTGCTGGTTCTTTGCTGTGGAACAGGGGTCAATGCTGTGACTGTATAAGCTCATCCAGGTTTGACCCAGCTCTAAATGCGTGCCTGGAGGAATCTTTCGGAAACTTAAAAACCTTCATCGTCCGTTATAAGAGAAGAAGCTACATATTTAATGAAGGTGAGTAAACTATTGTCTGCAGTGTTTCCTGGCTCACAAAAGGCTTTCTTTGGCCTCTTCTTAACAAATGATGCAAGACCATTGAACCCGCCTGTCTATCATTGGACTCATTTGATGAATCAATTTTAGCATATCCGAGGACAGACACTTTCCTGAAAATGTGAAAATCTTTCTTTGATCATCTCCTCCAAACTAAGCGTCAACCTTCAAATATTCTTGCTTGCAAGCCAGGATAAAGAAGGTTGGACAATACAGGGTGATCAACTTGTTTGACAACTTTAGTGCCAGATTTCTTAGAATCCTGTTCGGCCACCAGACTAGATAATTTATAGAGATCCAAGTGTATTCTCTCGATAATTGATGTTTCGAACCTTGAACAAACTTCGATTTTTTAAGGAAACACCTTCAAGGGCTTTCAACATTTAGTTCATGACTGCCTTATAGTAGTTTGTCTGCATTTGTCGCATTTCCCATGATACTTTCATATTATCAGCATATCAGCGAATAAAATCATCACGTCCCTTCCAGTCTTCAAAAAGTGGGCCATTTTACCCATTGGCAAAAGTAAGCAACACATGGCTTCCCAGTCGTTGCATTTTCCTAATAGATTTTCAAATATATCTCCTTTAACATCTGGTCTTAGTATTACCTCCTGGAGATTTCATGTTACCATGTTACTTCAATTGTTACCAAGGAACCATTTTCCGAAAGTATCTTTGACAAAACTTTATTAGCTTTTTATGAAAAACTATTTTCTGAAGTTCTACAACTTGGACACCGATGAAAAATGTGTTGAAACCACCTATTTACACGAAATAGAAGAAAAATGAAATAGAAGAAGAAATGAAAATAGAAGAAGAAAAAGAAAATAGAAGAAGAAATGAAGAAAAATTGAATCCTTCAATTGAATGAATAAAATTATCTATTTTATTGCTACTTATTTAATGTCTTTGGCGTTTACTACTGTTTATGAATTTTAAGTTTTCTTACTTTTTGCAGCAAATGATGTGATATTATCTCATATGATTACGTTTCTAAACGATAAGACTGATCATCAGCTTCGATCCTCGTTTTTCAAGGCTATTGTTGGGGTAGCTGCGTACATTGGATGGACTTGTTCAACCCTTCTCAAACCCCTCTTACAACAGGTAATACAATGCATTAAATTCCTTTTGCCATATTCTTTAATACGCACAGTAGAGAAGTGGGGGAATCAAGTCGTTCCACTATCCGCAAATTTTGGGGAAATATCAGAAGTTTGCTGATTCCCATAAAAGAAAATTTAGCTCCCCAAATCCCCAAGATTTGCTCGAAAATTATCATTTCTTCTCGAAAACTCACGAAAATTTAATTTCGCTCCTGCCCAAAATTTCTTTGAAAATCAAAGCTTTTCTCGAAAATTCGTCGAAATATTTCCCAGTTCTTTAAGTACATCCTTTTCGAATTCTGGAACGATTCCACTGTGTCATTCAGTTTTTCAGAAAACATTTTTAATTTCCAAAAAATAGGTAATGTAGAAGGTAGGTATTTGTTGCTCTCTACTTGCCAAACATTATGCTAATTTTCTATGTATAAAATTATAAAACTAGTAAATAAAACATTCTGTGTTTTACATCAGTTTTTTAATGACTGAATATATGAAGTTGATTAAGCAATAGTCAAAATGATCGTTAACACAACTACATCTAGATTAATCACAGAAAAGTGTTGTTTCTTGTGTGAGTCAAGGTTTAGAGTGACTCTATTCTATTTATTTCCGTGAGACCTCCAGGTGTATGAAATACGAGTAGCTTTCCCGCTTCTGCTGGGGTGACCTACAAAATCTGTCATACCCAATTTTGTTTTCTTTAAATGGTATAATCACGCCTGAAAGTAAATATCCCGGCTTTTATACAACTTAGCTTGTATTGTTTTGTTTTTTAATTAATGTATAGGGCATTGTTGGTCTCTGCTTGATAAATACCATGGAAACTTTACACCAATTGAAACTTTCAATAATGTATTAAGTCAGTAAATAAAATTTTTAAAGATCCATATATGATATTATTTGTTGGCCATTATTTTCTTATGCAGGTTATAAAAATACTGATTTGCAACTCAATGTCACTAGAAGATGTTAGATATTATGGTAAAAGTTATTTGATTGTGAAAGTGCTAAAAATAAGAGCCTTTTTGCAGAAGCTAATGAGGACTATCCTCCCAAAGTTTTAAGCTCTTAGAATTCAGTTGTCAACAATTGTGAAATATCTATACTGGAAATATCATTAACTCCTCCCCATTCAAGTGCCATCTCATCGCTTGTGCCCCTCCCCTCCCCAAAGACAATTTTGATTATTGTTTTACTCAATATTTTTTTTATTATTCGAATTTCACCCTTATGTTATCTTGTGATCAGACATCCGATTCCTTATGTAAGTTGTATTTCAGGGTCTCAGTGATCCCGAGGAATATGTTATAGTCAATGCCGTAGATGCAATATCTGGACTAGCTCAGCTGGGTCTTTTTCAAAAACCTACGCTGTTTGAGATGGTAAACGAAGTTGTACCTTTACTAGTACATCCGAATTCATGGATCAGAATGGTAAAGTTTTTCGTTAAAGTATAAGGTGCTGAAAATATTGTAAGAGATGATGGTATTATTTAAATACTTCTCGTTGTTATCTCTCGATCCGGTTTCTCCAATAAAAGAAAGAAATTTGTAACGCAGTAGAAGCACTTGAAGGCTTGACAACAGCATCATTACAAGTAATTAGTGTATAATTTATGTGTAAAATAATTTTAGTGTTCCGCCTCGACTTTATTGGTTTTAAAAAGAAGAAAAAGGAGTCGTGAGAAAAATTTCTAACCGGTCAACAAAATATGAAAAATGTAGTCATGGTTGCAGCAACAGCTGGAACTTAGTAAAGAACAAACGACGGCCCATAGCAACCAAAAAATTTAAATTGCATTTTGAAAAACAAACTGTCAAGTGAATAAAAAATTTCCATTAAATTTCGATTCAGGAATGATAACTATTATTTAGATTAATTAAACCGACTATCTGTCTTGGCTTTTTTCTACAATTAGCCATGTCTTGATGCCTACTGCAAAATACCTGATTTTAATTCAAAAAGTTTGTTATATATGGGAATTTTGAAAATAACCTGAAAACCTTAAAAAAGGGTCTCTTATCGGAAATAAAAACACAGTTTGAATCGCCTTAGTCGAAAACTTCACACAGAAAAGTTGCAGCCGTCCATCTTTAACGACAAGGAAAGTCACTTTTTGTATGGGTGGCCCTGATGTGTCTTCTTTTTATATTCGTTTTGCTTCTTTTATTGTTTTCTTTTTTTTAATGCTCCTTCAAAGGCCTCCACTTGGGTGTCATCAACGCTGTTTTTTCTTAAGCCGTTTTCATTTCTTTTCCTGCTTTTTTCCGTTGTTTTATTTTTAACTGTTTTTCCTACTTTTGTATGGTTTCATTCTCTCCCCTTTCTTGATGTTGTTTTTAGCCTTGTTCCTGCATTGAAGACTGCCCAGTCATAGGTTTTGCCAAAATATCTATATTTTTCGTATTTGGTTCATTATTTCAAAATTAAATTGTTTCGGCAAAGACCTCTGCTGAGCCATTTTAAGTCCTGTTTGTCAGTCAATGTTTATTTTTTCTATTTTCTGTTTTTTAACTATTCTTATGCTGAAGACGGTGTCTATGTTTATCCTAGTTAGTTCATTGGCTAATAATAATCCTTTTCCTTCTAAGACCTCTGCTAAGCTATCGTCAGTGCCGTTTCAAATAAGCCTTGCTCCGTTTGCGACTAAAAAGGTTTGCAACTGTTCCTGTCTGATGTACCAACTTTTGGTTTTTGATCAGCATTCATTTTCATTTCTATAAGGGAGATAGAATCATAAGTAAAAATTGAGCAGAACAGGTGGATAAATGTCTTCTTTTAAGTATCTTTATTTTTTTCTACGTGATTCATCACCTGAGAATGACCCCCTTTTTGAAAGGGGATCATTTTGGTCCCACTTTTCATAAAACCATGCAACGTTTGCAAGTGAAATGGTTTGCGACACTTCCTGTTTGATGTATCTACTATTGGTTTCTGAGATGCATGCGTTTTCATCTATATACGGGAGACAGGGAGAGTGACTTGTAAGCAAAAAACTGTGCATAAAAGCTTAATGGAAGTCTTCTCTTCAGTACCTATTTTTATCCGGCTTGGTTTAGTAGCTTAGAATAATCCTCTAAAGACATTTGCTGAGCCATGTCTGGTTCCGTTTTGCATAAAACTTTGCATCGTTTGTAACTAAAAAAGTTTACAACTTTTGATGTGTGGGGCTTGACCTATTGGAGGTCTTTGCCGAAATATCTATATTTTTTCTAGTTATTCCTATATTTTTCCTAGTTTATTTTTCCCTCATTGACTGAAAATGATCCACTTTTACAATTACATCTGCTAAGCCGTTTTCAGACCTGTTTTCACTAAGCATTGCAACGTTTGCAAGTAAAAGGGTTTTAACTTCTGCAGTTTGGTATGGCTATTATTGGTTTCTGGTATGTATTTTAGGCCATGAAACATTAATTTTATCTCTTTCGTGAACAGTATAAGCAGATATCTTAAATTACATTCGCAAACGTATGCCATTTAAAGGCAGGCTAAGAGGGATATACCACTTCTCGCAAAATGCTACATTTTGCAATATAGGACAAGAAAATTAGTTTGCAGAGGTATACAAAAGTTTTATTTGGACAATGACGCATTAATTAACGGAGCTAGCGACAATAAATTTATTACAGGGGGAGGGGCAACCCCGCCTTTTGGTTTTGTGTGGATATTTGGATGGAAGGGCTGCACAGTAACAAAATTTCTCCCCTAAAGAAGAAACAAAATGAAAAGAACAATAAACACGCCAATAAATGGTTCAAGGCCTCCAATATCAGCGTACTCTTTTTCACCGCACACTGAAAACAAGTGAACAATTTGTTGCGAAAACACTTATATCCACGCAGTGGTGGTAACTAACGAAATAAAAGGGTAGGGGTCAAGCATTTTATTCAAATTTTTGAAATGAAGATGTAAAAGATAATTTTCATGATCTACGAGGGACATCATTTTCATGGGCATTTCCTTCCTATCCCAGGAAAAGACTGACAGGGTGCTTTTTCATAAAACCCCTTCCAACAAGGCTGTATGCGGGGGGGGGAGAGTTAGGGGGTTATATTCCACTGTTTTTCTATATAGTGCCCAAACGAATTCAATTACTTGTCATCAATTTTAAAATTCCCTCTGGAATTTTTTTTCGGGGGGGGGGGGTACAAAAAACTTTACAAAACGTAAAAAATTTGTTTTTTAATTTTTGATTCGTTTTTACTAGTCGGAAAAATCCCCTTACTTACTAGGGAAATAATAAAAAACTGGTCAAAAATTCATTGCAAGCGTACTTTCGTAACAGAAAGTTTGGCAAAGGGACTTTAAGCAATTCTTACGTGGGGGGGGGATCTTTCCATAGAGGAAGTTTTCATGGGGGAAGAAACATTGTTATGAAGGGGGGTGCCAGATTTCCCAGCACTATTTAAAAAACGATCAGAAATTAAATAAAAAAAAATACAATTTTTAATGGCAACTGGCATAAAAAATTTCCAACTGGCTTGTAGCTTAAATCTTGACTATTTTTATTTTGATATGACTCTTTCTTTAAAAATATTGTCTTAATTACCTTTCCATACAACACTTGAATCATACACTTTTCATACTATAATTGCCAAGTCTGCAATATATTGGGAAAATAAATTAGCAGCCTAAGTCCGACTGAGCGATATCGGCATAAGCTCAAAGGGGTAAGACTCCTGCATTGAATCTGATGAATGACAATTTTTACGATAGATTTTAGTGAAGTGGCAGCTCTCTTAGGGATGGATTTGATTCAATTTAGAACAATTATTGTTCATCAAAATCTTAAACTTACCACTTATGAAACTAGAAGATAGGGTTATGAGTGGGATGAAAAAGGTTTCAGTGCCTCTAGCTCAGAGACTACTAACCGTAATTTTGTATCTTTGCGCTAAAGTTTTTTATTGTTTAAAAAAAAGTTGTGAGAAAGAGTCTAACTTTAGCGTAAAGAGCGAGGTGTTGAGGAGGGGACAGCCCCTTTCATATACGAAATAATTTCTGTTCTTTTTTAGTTTGAATGTCGCTCCTTATTTTCAGTTCAAAAAAAACTTGTTTTTTTATTTAATCAAACAGTTCGTGGTAACGAACTGTAAGTAAGGAGCGACCCGGCTCAATGGTAACCGAAACTCTAGAAAACGGAATTTTGATACCAATAGATACATCAAAAGAATCAGATTTTAATGCTGATTTCAAATATATAAGTTTTATCAAGTTTAGTCTTACCCATCAAAAGTTACGCGCCTGAAAAAATTTGGCTGATTTTCGGAAAAAGAAGAAAGACCACCTAAAAGTTACAGAACCTTAATGAAAATCACACTATCATATTTAGCGTATTTTTTGCCAGAAGAAAGATCACGGATGCGTGTTTATTTGTTTGTTGTTTTTTTTTCCCCCAGGGGTGATCGTATCGACTCAGTGGTCCTAGAATATCGTGGGAGGGCTCATTGGAACGGAAATTAAAAGTTCTAGTGCCCTTTTTGAGTGACCAAAAAAAATGGAGGGCAACTAGGCCCCCTACCACGCTCATTTTTTTCCCAAAGTCATCCGATCAAAATTTTGAGATAGCCATTTTGTTAAGCATGGTCGAAAATATGATAACTATGTCTTTTAGGATACTTAATCCCCCGAAGTCCCAGGGGGGAGGGCTGAAAGTTATGAACTTTACCCAATGTTAACATATAGTATTGGTTATTGGGAAGTATACAGACGTTTTCTGTGGGGATTTTTTCTGGTAGGTGGGGGAGGTTGGTCGGGGGTTATATGGGAGGATCTTTCCATGAAATAAGTTTTCATGGGGGAAGGGACATTGCTATGAAGGGGGTGCCGGATTTCCCATCATTATTAAAGAAAAAGATCAGAAATTAAATAAAAAAAAGTTTTTCAACTGAAAGTAAGGAGCAACATCAAAACTTAAAACGAACAGAAAATATTACGTATATGATTGGGTTCACCCTCTAGTCAATACCTCGCTCTTTAAGCCGAAGATTTTTTAGTATTTTCATAAGAGCTATTTATTCTAATTAACGGCCTTTGTGATTAAGGGGTCATTTTTAAACAATTAGAACAAAATTCGAACTTTAGCTTAATGAGCAAGGTATTGACTAGTGGGCGAACCCCCTAATATATGTATTAAAAATCTATGAATATAGAAGTTCGTTACGTAAGTTAATTTATAAGTTACGTATATTTATTACTAATAAAAACGTTCGTAAATAAAATTAAACAAGTTTCGAGAAAGCCATTTAACCGAATAAAAATAAAATTAATATGCAAATTTTGTTTTAATTATTCATGTACGGTGAGTCAATATCAAAACCTACATTAATTCGAAAACGTTCAAAAATTAAATAAAAAAAACAAGTTTTTTTAACTGAAAGTAAGGAACGACGTTAAAACTTAAAACGAACAGAAATCATTCCGTATATGAAAGGGGCTATCCCCTCCTCAACGCCTCACTCTTTACGCTAAAGTTTGACTTTCTCACAACTCTATTTTTTTTAAACAATAAAAAACTTTAGTGTAAAGAGCGAGGCGTTGAGGAGGGGACAGCCCCTTTCATATACGGAATAATTTCTGTTCGTTTTAAGTTTTAACGTCGTTCCTTACTTTCAGTTAAAAAAAATTGCATTTTTATATTTAATTTTCTTTAAGAAACGTGCCATTATTTTTCTTGATAAAAATGTATTCTGGGGACATGATATTTTAAAAGTTTGGTGGGGCGGACAATTACAGCGTTTAATCCATAGTAAAGATTGTTACTATAATTATATAGTAAATAGTTTAAATAATATAATTGATTAAACAATCGCTGAATACGAACTTGATACAAATATTAGACCAAATCAAACACTTCATGGTAACAAACTGTAAGTAAGGAGAGACATGGCTCAATCGTAACCGAAACTCTAAAAAGGGAATTTTGATATCAATAAACATATCAGAAGAATTGGCTTATTGTACTGATTCTAAATATATAAGACTCATTAAGCTTAGTATTACCCATAAAAGGTTACGCGCCTGACAAAAATTTGGGTGATTTTCAAAAAAGGGGAAAACACACCTTCAAAGTCATATACAGCGTTTAATCCGTAGTAAAGAGACAAAACTAAAGTATTGCAACCGCAATATTTATGACCAAAAGCTGCTGCAGCGCTTCGAGTTATAAAAGCAGCCTAAATCGAGTTGTACGAGCAGCCTAAATCGATTAATAATGGTTTTCCTACAGTGCCTGTATATAGCGTACGAGTGGCCAAAAATATAAAGATTTTTCCCTGTTTAGATACCATTCTTTACAGGTTTTTTTTATTTATTTTTATTGTTTGATATAACGGTAAATAAAAGTTCAAATAGGGATAAAATCCTTTTAGTAGTATTACTATTAAAAGGTAATACATCAGTATTAATACTGATGACGGTCACTGCATATGTGACCGAAATATCTTTTATTTATCGTCATGGAAAGGCAGTGTGGTCTTCGATGCTAAAATTATAAAAATGTGATAAATTTATGAATTGAAATCAGTTTTTTTTTTTTTTTTTTTTTTTTTTTTTTTTTTTTTTTTTTTTTTTTTTTTTTTTTTTAAAGGCAAAATTAAAAGTCTACTATTTAATCATAATTATTCATCTAGTATTTTAGTTAAGTTATATGTTTTGTGTTTTGTTCTCCGAAATAGTGAATTTGATGTGTATTAATATTTCGCATGTTCTACATTTAACTTTCGGTAAGCTTTTGTTAGATACTTCTCGAACTTGTTTTCGTTAAACGTGCTAATACTACTGGTAATTGGTAAACAAAACCTAAAAACTCAATTTTTTACCCAACTCCTTTTGTTCCGTTGCTATCGTAGTAATCTGCCCTTGAATTCAGATCTGGTGACATTTTAATGAAGATACTAAAAAAAGTGTTTTTCAAAATCTAGGGAACAATTACCCCCTGTCCCCCTCCAATTGATACCTCCAGGGAAAATATACTGTTTTTAGGCTGGATTTGACTGGGAGGGGTTCTAAGGTGGGCTGTTGAAATAAGGCAGGCTCGTTTACCTCTTGGAGAAAGTAAACAGTATTTTGGGAATCTTAGAAAAAAGGCCTTTACTCATGGTCAAAGTGTCGGAATAAAAATAAAACAGCGTTTTATTTAACGTTTAAGCCTCAAACGTTAACGAACCTAAGAGATAACCTTTTGGTTTTTATGAAATTTCATGATGAGTGTTTGATAAATACGATAGGAAGTGAATACTGCAATACTAATAGGCGGTAGAGAAGACTCCTCGGGGTAAGCATGGAACAGGTTGAAAATGGTAGGATGTTAAATGAAACTCAGAGAGGAAACAAAACGAAAAATAATATCAAAAAAGGTGAAAAAACGAGGATTTCGTCAGCCAGTGGAAAACCATGAAGAAAAGAGAAATAAGCAAATATTTTGACAAGGACCTCCGCCAAGTCGTCCTCAGTGCCAAACAAAAAGAAAAAGAAAAAAAAAACGAAAATCTAACCTTTCGAAGTTTACCCGACAAAGACAGAACAGACACTAAATAAAAACCAGGCAGGAATCAATGAAAAAGAATTTACCAAGATGATTGAGCAAGAATCCTTTGCCTTGCGATAGTTTTAGCTGGTCTACAGTTTCGGTTTTCATTAGATATGCAAATAGGTTCTTCTAAGTTATACCAGGTGAAAATATGGATTGAGTCCTTCAAAATTTAGGATGTTGTAATTTGATTTTTGTGCAAGTTCAATTATATTAATAGCTTGTTCATTTTTCATTATGGCTGATATTATTTTGTTAATTTTTATGGTCTGGTTCTTTTTTGACAGTAAATACCGTATTATGTATTGATGGCATCGTATCTTTGTGTCTTTCATCTGTTGCCTTTCATTCCTTGTATGATAAGGAGATGAAAATTTTGTGTAGATATGTAAATCATTTTCTTACTTTTTTTCTACTTCTTTACATAAGTTTGTTAACACCCTAATTTATTCTCCAGAGTGCTGCACGTTTTTTATCTATTTGTGCTCGACTGTTCAATGCTGCTGATGTATATGGTAGACTAGCCAAAATCCTTAAACCATTCCTTAAAAAGCAGATTATTTCAATGGAGTCCGATGTTCTGCTCCTTTACTTAGCTTTAGAACCCATCCCTCGGCCTGTTTTCGACAGCATTGTCAGATTGCCAAAATTGAAAGATTTTTTGGACACCTTGGAAAAGAGGAAGATAGCTCGTGCATCTGGAAGGGAATTGGATATTTCGAATACGGAAGCTGTTGCACCAATGAAAAATATATTTGGTCGACTTGTTGCAGAAGGAATGACAAAACAGACAGAAATGCTCGTTCTTCTTCTAAAAGTGAGTATCTCTTATTCGTCTTCTTTTTATCAGGATTGTTCGAACTAGTGATCTTAATAAGCTTTAGGATTGCCTATTCGATCCTATTCTGTCCAAGAGAAACTGCATCAGTGACTCAAAGACAGAAGATGAGTTGTCACTTGTGCTGGAGTAGCAAGTTTTTCTGAAATATACCCTAGATAAAGGTTCTTTGTTTCTGTGTCCATTTTAGTGTTTGACATATTTTCAAATTTATTTGGGTTAAGTACAAAAGAACTCTTTTAGATGCCCCATGGGGTGTCTCGATCATATTAATGTCTGTTTAGTGTTTGCGACTGGGTATCATATTATAAGAAGATTGTAGAAAATCGGGTAAAATTTCGCCTCTTCTCTCCTATTTCTGAGATCATGTGCCCTTATTGATTGTCTTTCTAGGATTAAGAATCGTCTGGCTGGCCCCATGTTAAATCTGGTTTAAACCAGAAACTGTTGCAAACGTTGCGGTTACCTTTCTATGGATTATATAAAGCTCCTATCTGTAATATTCAAATTTAAACAGCCGTAGGACATAACTTTTTAAGCTGAATAGCTTATATGGTAAGGAATTTCGTAGTCACAATAATTTTCAACTTAATACCCCTAGCCATGCCCGAGATATTGCTGATACGCCTTTTTTACAACCAGCATCAACACGGTTTTTTTTATTTTGTTCAAGATTTCCCGAAAGTAGTCGCAAGGGTGCGACTGTGACTTTTACTAATACTTTTTATAACTGTGACTATTTTTGATTTCGACTACGACTATTTATGATTGTGACTAATGTCCTTCCAAGAGTAGTGGCAAGTGGTAAATAAGTCAAAGTTAGGTTCCAGGGGTCGGAGAGAGACGGAAAAAAAATATTTTGTTGACTTAAACAAGAAGGAGGAAAAAAAATTTGATTTCTACTTAGTAGGAAAAACCCAGGTCAAAGTCTGGACTTACCAATCTTCATTTCCATCTAATATTGTCAAATCGTGCTAAAAAAAAAAAAATAAACAAATAAATAAATAAAAAATGTATTAAATGCTCACTAAAGACATTCTGGGTCTCTATACATATAATGGGAAATAAAAAGTAGCGAAAGTTGTTTGAGCAACGACTGGACATGTTGCTCCTTGGGCCCATAGAAATTCTCATTTTAATATTTTCCTTTAGGTCACTAGTGGCTTATTAATACGTACTATGGTATTCTGTACTATCTTCTACATTTATGTACGATAGTTGGATGCACTGAAAGTATTGAGTGGTAAAATCATATTCAGAGCTAAAATTCATAATATAGATATGTTTGTTAAGTTATGAATATTATTTTGTTATAATCAAGCGCACTTTTGCTGCTTTAATATTGACCTATTGTACGTGGTCACTTTTAAAATGGCTCTATCTATGGAGAGAAAATTTTGCCAAGAAATCGTATAGCTTCGCTTTTTTGGTTTAGTCAAAAGTTTAAGAAATAAATATACAAATGGGGCATCCATACCCTTCGTCTAAGTCTGTGTGTCTGTTGATAAGACACAAAATACCTTCAGTCTGCCTTTAGGATTGTCGAGATTCAAGGAGTTCATCCTCAAAGTTTCAGATTGGTCGGATCCGTAAATAGCTACGTGCTCTAAGAATCATGCTTAAAACTTATTATTTAATAATTTTTTTTGTGGGCTAACACTTGCATGCCCAAGTTTATAAATAAATTGAATTGCTAAGGAGAGCACAAAATCGATGAAAAGAATTTCTGGAGAGTATCTTTGCAAAATTTTCAGTAGTTACAAATCTATGTTTGCAAAACAGGGTACAACCAAGCATTTAGTTTTAGAGTGTAGGATATTTGATCTAGAATCGCTACTTTTGCCAATCTGGAACCTTGTTTTATCATTATTTTTATCATATGTGCTTATTTGAATTACCAGTTTTTGGTACTTGGTGGTACAATGACTGCGACTCTCCCCTTTCAATCCTGTGCACGAAATTTTTTGCACGAAATGACTGGTTATAGATAATTATTTATATACAATATTTAATGTTATAAGAAAGAAAGGCTGTATAAGCTGAATAAAGCTTTTGGTCGTACCTAAGACTATTTTTTCAAGAAATTTTACTAGAAGATTTTTCACGTAAAGAAACAATTATACAATATGAGAATTCTCCCCACCAAATGACGGTTTATAAATTATGGTTGATAACTTATTTTTATTTATAAAAGTTAAATTTTTCTCTAAACAAATCTGAGACGAATTCAAATGGTTTCCATAGCGACGTGGATTTATTCTTTTCGTTTGACAAAAATTATATTCTTTTGTCCAAAATGCCTTTGTAATTGAACTTGTGGTACTTTATAGGATCATTTGAAAAAGCTTCATGGTCATCGGGAAGCTACAGTTGCACAAAAGAAGATTACTTTGGCTGATCTAAGTGGAGTCCTAAATTTGAACCTGATGAAAATGCTTGTACCTGTTTATTCTGCAGATCTTTGCAGCTTGTCATCTGCAAAACCAACTAATAGGTAAGGACCCTTGTCATAATTTTTGATACTATTCTTTCCTTCTTTTTGTCCCATTGATAGTGTTTAGAATAAAGCAATAATTGTCGCTCGACTAATTTTAATCCAACATAATTAAGGTCATGCGGAACAAAGACAATCTTTATTTGAATGAATGAATACTACTACTACTACTAACAACTCACCGCAGCACCAAGGCACCCTAGGCCAACACAGCTACGCACGCTCCTCCTCCATCCCAATTTATTCTAAGCCATCCTCTTTACACCCTCCAAGGAAGTTTCCATTTCCCTTAAATATTTCTTTACAACATCCTCCCACTCGAACTGTGGATAATCTGCTTTCTGTTTAGCCATAGACAGTTTACTGAAAAGTACAATCTTTAGCAATCTGTCATCCTTCATCCGCAGAACGTGCCCTACCCAACTTAACCTTTCTCTCATTATAGCCCTAGAAAGCGGGATTGAACCACACTTTTTGTAAACACTTTAACTACAAAAGCTTATTGCCTATAACACTGAAGGCCCATTCACAGTGAGATTTTACTAATACCAAAATTTGGGCCGTTCTGAAATCTGGTATTAGCTGATGCTAGTGATCAGATATCACCATTCCCAATGGATAGTTTGAACACTGACATTCACTAATACTGTAACGATCCTATCTATTGGTCTTAATGTCAGATCTCATATAGTCATTACATCAGTTATGGTACAAATTTGCTTTAGCTCTTATGACCTCCAGTAGCTCCTCCCCACATTCATCAGTTTGAACTTTCAAACTGATGAAACTTCAGTTTCGGCTCGATTCAGTCCTCGATGCTAGCTGAATCTCTACCGTGAACGAGTTTGGTTTCAACTGATTTGACGATATTAGCACTAACTAGATCTCGGTATTAGTAAATTCTCATTGTGAATTAAGTTATTTTCCTCTAACTGCTTATATTTTACCACTTGCTTGTATAGTGCATTTAATGTTTTTACGCTATATTTCTTATTCTTCTTCTTTCTTACTCCTCTCTCTACCTCTCAGCAACTCTCACTCGTGTTTAGAGTAGTTTTTATTGTTCTTTTGCTGTATTGAACGGTAAGTAATGAGTGATCTTTTTCAATAGTAACCAAACCAGAGATTGGTGTTTTTAACTGTTTTTAAAGTAAAGTATATGTCAAAAAATATTCTTTTTGTGCTGTTCCGAAATATGCGAAAATTAAAGTTACCTATAAAAACTACTTATAATAACAAAATTTGAATAATTTTACAAAAGGGAGGGGAGAGGGAAAAACAAAAAAAGAGTGATATGATCTTGGGTAATTGCGCATTAGCATAATCATCCCGTTATTCCTTAGGTTTAAGTTATGAGTTGTCAAATAAGCAATTCCAGTTGAATTGAGAGATTCTGGCGTGAATTCAATTCCTCCTTCCTGTTTTTGCATTAAAGAATCATCCATTCCATTGGATTTTTTTTTTCCTGAGACTCGTTTTGATTCTCACTGTTGCATATCTTCTAACCACAGATTTCTTTGTTCATTATTTTCATTTGTGTATTTGTTGTGATGCTTGTTGTCATAGGTCTTTTAGCCGTGGATCCCGTTGCGCTTCATGTTCGTGCATCATTGCCTCAGTAATTTTTCCATGCCGTTTGCTTTAACTATTCGGATTCATTCAAAATCATGTAAGACGTCTTAGATGCCAAAAACCTTCTTTCCCAGCTTGTCCTCAGTGGTTTTACTTTGCTTTACTTTTGTTGTTATATAATTCAGTAACAACCAGGAATGTTCCATTGCCTATGCTCTCTGAAATAGGTAAATTACGTATTAGCATAGTTATTATTTCATTATTTAGTTTCAAGTCATGGGTGGCAAATCTACAATTTTTTATTGAACTAAGAAATTCTGGGGTGAGTTTAATTCCTCGTTTAGTAACACGCTTCTTATTCCATAGTAATTTCTGGAATATTTAAATTATACAATAGCACAATTATCTCGTATATTTTTTAGGTTTAAGTCAAATTTTCGTTAGCAATTCAATATGATTTTTGCTTTTTATTGTTCCGTGACTTTTTCTTTTGCTGCTCAGAAATCATTTGCCATATTGTATGATTTTGCACGTACCATAGATACTTAAAACCAATTCCTTCTTCCGGTATTCCAATTCCTACTTCCTACAAAGCACAAAAATTTGTGCTTTGCAGGCCAAATTGGCCAAGAATGGCCAAAATGCCTATGATCCACGATCCGCGAACATGAAGCGCAACGGGATCTACGGCTAGAAGACATGTAACAACAAACTTCACAACGAATCTACAAATGAAAATAATGAATAAAGAAATCTCTGGTTACAAGATAAGCCAATTGGCCAAGAATGGCCAATTACTACGCCTGAACCTCTTGTGTAATTTATAAATCACTCCGTTTCAAATGAGCCCTTTTTGATATTCTTTAGCCACTGGTTGTAAGCGATCACCTATTAAAAAACGTGTATATATACATATGTGCACCTCCGGTTCCTTCTTCTGGTAACACATTCCTTTATTTCACTGTAGTCATCCCTGTTGCTTTTCTTCTAACCACGGATTTCGTTGTCCATTGTTTTCATTGGAATTCATTATGATTCATGTTGTCGCAGATCCCTTTCCGTGCATTATTGCCTCTGACATTTTTCCATGCCTTTTGCTTTAGCTCTTTGGATTCATTCAAAATCATGTGTAATTAAACATAACATCATAGATACAAACTTCTCTCCCAGCTTTTTTCTAGCCGTTATATTTTTTCTCTAATTGCGTTGTGATATAATTCAGTAACAACCAGGAATACTCCAATGTCTGAGTCCTCTGAAATATCTAAGTTCCGCATTGGCATAATCATCATTTTATTCTTTAGTTTCAAGTCATCGGGTGGCAAATCAGCAATTTCAGTTGAATTAAGATTTGTGCTGTTTCCTGTTCCATGCCTTTTTCTTTATCTGTTCAGAGTCATTTGTCATTTTGTATAATTTTGCCCGCGCCAGGAATACGAAAAATGACACGAGTACTCCTGGGAAAGATGTTATAATTCATGATTTTGAAATGTAAAGAAAATGTGACGCTATTCATATGAATTTTTTCCCAAAATTAAGGCTCTAAACGACTTTTCTCAAACTCGTGACCTATCTAGATTGTTTTTTAGGCCAGAAAGTCCCATGGTGCCAATTTAAAAAAAAAAAATATGAAGATTTTTTCAAGAAAAAAGTTATACGTACGTACATGCAAACACAGTTGCTCGTTTAAAGAAAGAAGATATGTACACATATGTATATATGCACGTTTTTTAATGGGTGATCGCTTACAACCAATGGCTAAAGAATATCAAAAAAGGGCTCTTTTGAATCGGAGGGATTTATAAATTACACAAGAGGTCGAGGCGTAGTAATTGGCCATTCTTGGCCAATTGGCTTAACTTCTAACCGCAGATTTCTTTTTTCATTATTTTCATTTGTAGATTCGTTGTGAGACTAGTTGCCACATGTCTTCTAGCCGTAGATCCCGTTGTGTTTCATGTTTGTGGATCGTGGATCATACGGCAGTTTGGCTATTCTTGGCCAATTTGGCCTAGAATGCACGAATTTTTGTCCCAATAATTCTGGGACAGCTTATAAATCGAACTATTAAAACCCCTCCAGTGTTTTAAAACAATTGGCTTGGGTATGGTGCATTCCATCATCGTACATTAGGCTATAAAATGTCCATGTAAAATGAACAATTATTGTAGATAACAATTTGAAAGTTTCATTTGAATCATTTGTAAGATTTCATATTTATTAATTCATGTAGAGTATTGCACAGTTGCACGCCAATACTTGATAGGGCTAGTGGACCGTTTTGTGGGGGAGAGAGCTAAATTTTCTCTCCCTTAATTGAAAATCGTATTTTTATGCGAATATTTTTCAGCTTTTCCAAGTTGGAGAGGGGCTTAGGACAAGTCTCAGCGCAGGACTTTGATACATCCTTCCTGATCTTATAGCTTTAAGCTCTTCATTTTTTTAAATTGACTGAAACAGAAAGCTTGATTTGTTTGATAGTTTAGTAGTGGGACTATCTTTGCACAAATGCCAACAAAGGTCATTACAAAAAAAAACAAAAAAAAAATGACAATTGAGTGCATTTATATCAAAATGTTCTCGTTATTTATAATTCTTACCCAGTTATTTTCATCAATAAAACTTTCCTCGCCTGATTCGACCATTTCTTTACATTTTCCTATGAAATACAAAAGGTTTTCCAAGTACCCCCGATTCATAGGGCAAAAAGATCAGGTTTTGTAAATTAGCCTTATCGTCCCCTTTGGAAAACTTCAAATTAATGCTAATAGATCTACAAAGAGACACATAGAGGCAGGGGCGTCCCGAGGCTCATTTTATTGAGGGGGTGATCTTCGTAAATTTTACCGAATCGCTACCTGATTTATGCCGAATTTTCTGCAGAAATCAAGAATTTTGCTAAATTTCGGCCGATTTTGCAAAATTACTGCCGAATTTTTCGCCTTCGGCGAAAGTTTTGCCGAATGCCAAAGAAGTTGGAGGGACGGCTCACCCCTCCCCGCCCCACCTCGGGACGCCCCTGCGTAGAGGGTCACTTAAATGTATTTATAAGCCGGGTTATTAAGGAGACAAGTCCAAGAGGAGCCAAATAAGGTATTTGTCTTCAAAAAAAGGGTTGATCTAACGATCATTTGACCCGATGATGAAAATAGTGCTTCTCTTATAGCCAAAAAGAAAAACCGATCGTCAACGCACCTGAAACTCCGATAGTAATGAATAGAGAATGGGAAAAAATGCTTGGTGTGCATCACCGTCGGTTGGATGACGAGGAAGGTATAGCCATAGCTACGGATGTAACCTCAGAAGAGGGTGGATTTATTGACAGTGAAATATCAAGCAAGGGGACACTCTTAAGTATGGAGGACTCTGTGTTAAGTGATAGTGAGTTACTTATCAAATACTAGTTGAAATTACATGAGGTTGCTCAGGAATCCTTTTAATAGTTTATTTTGTAGTTTGGTACGTTAACCCTAATGATTTAGTTCCATTTTATATCACTCTACTTTCAATTACCCCCCCCTCCAAAATACTGCCATCTTTACTTTAGTGCTTCTGCAACTGAGCACTCCAATCTCCTACCGCAAATGAAAGACGTGGGTCGTAAAATTCCAAAATTAGTAGATGGGGAATACCGAATTTAAAATAAATATATTGGCTACCCCCTCCCTAACTTTTTCTAACAAAGTCCCTTACCCCTTCTCGACCTTCTCCTATCGGGGATTTTCACACGTGCTATGGGCGCTTTAAACGAAGTGAAGCATATTGCTACCCCCTCTAGCCCTTTCTCTCCTCCTTTTACTTCCTCTTAATATTCTCTTGGGAGAGGGTTACGCGACCGAATTTCAGCCCTATAGGTAGGTAACCCGAAAGTAAACACGTAGAGAGGAATATTTTGGTGGAGGGGATATATCTGGAAGGGACGGAAATTCGTTCAAATTTAGAGCAGAGGTGAATTGCAGGTAAAATTTAGAAAATGGTAACTCGGGCGATACCGCTTTTCCTTTGTTCGTCCCTTTCTAGAAGATAAGGTACTAAGTTGAGTCCGCTAGTTACTGCACGAGCTAATAAAGACACTTATAATGCTCACTGTGTCTAGAATTATATTTATTACCAGTTTTTGTTTATGTATGAAGAAAGGGAAAATATTTGTTCGCTGTACTTAAAGTTTATATCAAAATAAAAGAAGAATTTTTTAAATTATATGACTATATCTGTATTATATTTTATATTATTAGAAATAAAAACTTGTAAAAAATTTTTGGGATTGAACCACCTGAATCGGAATTTAATGGTCAGATAAATATACTTACAGATGGTTCATAAATCCATAAGAATGTTTTTTTCAGGGGATCGTTCTTTGACATTTTTATTCAAGTGGTCACGTAAACCCAATTGCCTTATAATATATACATCTATTAGGGATTTAGTCAAAATCTTTTTCCAGTGAGATCTAACTTGGGAAAAAGTAGTTTTTTACTTGACACGTAAAGTGTATTTTCTATTTTGGGGAGAGATTGTCACCCTCAATATCCAACCCCCTGTCTTTGCTGCTATCACCTATCCACCCAAGTATTATAGTAACTAATGACAATCTCGAACACGACTGCTTTTCGGATATTGATACGATCCACTGTGATTTAGTGCGAAGTGGCGCTAAATTCTTTGTCAGGTATTCTTAAAATCAATCACCCTTTTTTTATGAGAAGTGTTTAAGATACAAATTATGCCATTTTAATGGATACTAGAGGCTATTGTACTGATAGTTTGCAAATATTACTCTTCTTGGCTCTTTTTGTCTTGTTATATGACTTGTTACAAATGGACTTATTCCCCATTTGAACGGTTATTTTTTCTCCATAGAAAGACAGTGAGGTCTTGGAAAAAATGCCTAATGTAAGGTATGACTTGGAAAATACGTCGTATATATGGGGAGATGTGACCAATCAAGCATATAACTATAAATTCAACATAATTTCTTTTGTAATCAGAAGACGAAGAAGATTTTGTCACATTCATTAGATATTCAACTTTCAGTTAGGCAATATCAAAGAAGACAAATTTCAACTCAAGACTTTGGACGAACCCTGTTAATGAACTCTCAGAAAAATCTAGTGGATGAACCATAAACTATTTGTGAACTGGGCGTAATTATTTGTTCTGTATAAATATGTTAGTTTTAATTTAATTGCCTTCTTATTTCTGCTGATGAGGATCACTGTATATGTGGTCGAAACATCCAGACTTTTGTATCTGTTTTCATTGTCTAATAAATGGACCCCTTTTGAACGTTTATTTGTTTGTTATATAAATTTGATTAAATATTAAAGAAAGTATTGCCCGAGAAACGATTACTAATCCTAATTATTATTCGTTAGGTTTAGTGTCGTCGCATCATCAGCGACTCCAAGAATATATATCGTTGAAATCTGCGGAATATCGTTCAACAATGGATAGCTTTGATTTGTCGTCACGCAGTTTAGCTAGCAGAAATATTCCTTCAAAATGGCGACCGAAAGCAGTTCTCGTCGCTCACCTTCAAGAACACTCGAAAGCTGTAAATAGGTAATTTATCATGCCTAAGAAACATAATTTTTTATGTTTTTATTGAATCTGCCTTAAAAAATAAATGGTTTATCATGGTAATTTATCATGCCTAAAAAACAGAATTTTGTTTGTTTTTATTTAAATCTGCCTTAAAAAATAAATAGTTGTTAGTTGAAATGTGTCAACTATTTTGATTCTCCTTGTACTGGAAAACGAATGTGCATCTTATGAACGTGTCCTTGTGGCACAATGCGCCGAATGAATAACTTGCTTTCCCACTTTTTTGACACTTCCTTGGATAGCTTTGTGTGATTTGTAGGATTATATGATTTTCTAAGTGCAATGAAAAGCAAAGTTTAAGAGCAGGCAATTATAATAATAATGTGATTTTCCATAAAAACCTGCCGTCCAATGGACTCAAACCTACAGCCTACTGCTATCATAGGCTTATTTTAATGCCTTTCAAACGCTTGTGAACTTTGACCAGAGAATCAAAATATGCTTCATCTTCCATTTCAAACCAATTTAGGCAACTTTTTATAGCGAAACAGTTAGATACACCGCACCTGCGTTGTTGAGATACCAGCACCCTTTGACATTGCTTGTTCAATTGCCCACCCCCCCCCCCCCCAGAGCCCTCTGAACACCTACAAAAATAATCCGGATAAAATGCTTGCTTACTAGGTATTTAGCTGTGTCAAAATAAATTACACACAAGAGAATCAATCAAATGGAAATCAACTTTTCGCTCTTTTTACTGGCTTAAAATTTTACAGAGAAGCCATTCAAGTTTTAAAAGGGCGGAGTTCCTTTTCCGGAATGCACTTAAGGAGTCATTCGATTGGTTTACAAAAGCACGTTATAGATGTAATGACACCTTATTATTTATGTGAAAATATTTTTAAAAAAGTAATTCACTTTCTAAAACAACTTATATTATATTCTACATTTATGTCTTAATTGTCTGTTCATAAATTTATTTAGAGGAGGAAGGGAACATGTCCACTCCCAAAAACGTTTATTTTTCGGAATTGCCTCTTGAAAGAAAATTCCATTTAATGATAGACTAAAACACAGGCTGAAAGTTTTTTCAAACCATGAATATATACTCACCCCCCCCCCCCTCCCTCCCTCTGCATCCGTGAAAAAGGACTTCGAGGCTTTTTATTGCCTTTATAATTCTAGATATTATTTAAGCAGTTTACATATTTTTGGTGGTTGACTTTTTCGAATATTTTTTTTTCATTGTTTTAATCATATTAAATAGTCATTGGCTATCGCATTGGTTTAATTGTTTACTTTTAATTCTCAGCAACAGCAGAAACAAAACATTTTTTTCTACTTCCCGTAAAATTTATGTACATATTCCTTATCTGGAATTATTGACTCATATAAGCCCTAGGGGGAAAAGGCTTCTCTAGATGAAAAGACTTATTCGTTATCAGCTATCAGTATGTTTTGTATGTATTCGATATTAAATGATTCCAAAGTAGATGTTCGTCCGAAACCTGAGGCCGAGCTGTAAGTGAAGTGTAGTCAGTTTTGATATTTGGACAAAACTGTCGTAACGCTAGGTGCTCAAGGGAGTCGAAAGCCGCTTCGTCAGCAGGATTTCCTGTCACCCGATGAAAAGTTAACTTCTGGAGTCGAATATTTGGTACACTTCTGATTATATCATAGTCGTGAAATTTCTTTCTTGGGGCTAGTGGAATTTTATTATAAATGATAAAAAGTTTCCTGTTCGAAGGATGTACTAAAGAATGCATTTCTTAGGACACCAGTCCAAATTCCCATAGCGACGTCCCTTTTTTTGACAAAATTTGCTTCTGCCAGATAATAGCTTTAAAGAATTTTATGAACCATTTGGATTTGGCATTAGAAACCAAAATTTTTCAAGGGACAAATTAACATTCTGGGTCATAAAATATCCTTGTAAATGTTATTAACATGTCAAAAGGCTACTGATTCCTCAATACTATATTTTCAATGACGTAACATCACGTAGAGGTCTCTCAAAGAAAGAAGATTCTTTGTCCCTTTACCTGTGAGTTGAAGAGATGGAGGAGATTGAGTCTTACCCTTGGAGAATGATAAGACGCTATAGATTTTGTACCGCATATACACCATACCCCAATTTATTTCATTTTTCTTATTTTTCTGACAATTTTTTTCTTTTCATTCAGCTTTCTGTTTAGCGGATGGTAAACCAGGCAAAAGTTGAAAGTATTCCTTTGGAAATTATAGTTTACGGTACTTATTTTCTACATGATCGTTTTTACAGCTTTTGTAGCTTTACTTTACCACTAACTTTAACATAATGTTGAAGGTTTATTCCTATAAAAAATGATTTAAAGTACATTAAGTGAACTACTATTATTTTCACTTAATGTGCTAAAAAAAAATTGTTGAATTCTTGTTCGTTAGAAAAATTTTGAACATCATCAGAAATTATCTTTATTTATTCCCGTCGTATACTCCTGGCACATGTATAAATTTAGGATTTATTTTTAGTAATTGAATTTCAATAAAAATGAATGCTAATCTTTTTCGTATCAAGTAAACTAATTATGATCGATTTTATTTAATATCAGGTAAGGATCTTATTCTAAAATAAATTTCATGTAGTGACCATACCGAAATTTTCAGAGACTTGGCCTTTGACTCAGTCGAAGATGATGAAGGTATATGCTGTCCAGACAAAATACCTCCGCAAAATCGAACACGTTAGGTGGCTCGACAGGGTACGAAACATGAATGTCCTCCGGTCCTTTAAATTACCACTCTTGTCCGAACAGCTTGAGTTCCGCTCGCTGCGTTGGTACGGTCATTTACTTCGCCTACCCACTGAAACACCTGCCCGACTTATATCTGACTTCGATCCAACTGCAAACGGCTGGAAACGCCCTAGAGGTAGACCACGTATGAGATGGGTGGATATCATCTGCGATCGACTCACAGCGTGGGGAATTGATCCCAGCGAAGCTCCTACCCTCGCCCAAAACAGGGCACTCTGGAGATGACCAACGGTGCTAACGTCTGGTTCCCTCTACGCTGGCGACGCTGCCGAGCAAGAGCAAGTAAGGCAAAGTCAAGACCATGCCGAAAGAGACCCGTAAGAAAAATCTTGTTTTTTTTTTTCTTCAGACTTTGGAACTGTTTTCTCAATTTAAAAATTAATTCTGAAGAATTATCTTTACGTGGGATAAGAGTAAAGCCCTGTGGATATAAAAATACTTTGAGCAGTGACCCTGAATGAAACGAAAAAATCTTCAGAAAAATGAAATAAAGAAAGGAACACATTTTCAAAGCTACTTTACTTCAGAATTGGCATTGTCTACTTGTAGCCTGGTGATAGTTTATTCCCATTGCCATTTTGTTGTATTTCTTTTTATTGTTCTTGAACTTTAACTCCTAAACCTCCCAATATTATGGGTACCGTTATTTTCTCTTTTTTAAGACAACGACGAAAATTAGCCTTAATAAACTCGTTTGTAGAGCTCTTATTTTTAATTTCAGGCTAGTGAATATTCCAGATACAAGCTTTTTTGCATCTGCTTCTTCAGATGGCACTATTAAACTATTTGATGCTATTCGATTCGAAGCTAACACTGTTGCCAATCGTTCTCGTCAGACGTATGATCGATGCAATGGTGACCCTGTCACCTCATTAACAGCTAGCAAGGATAAATTATTGTTGGCAACTGAAAAGGGTCATATGCAAGTTCTTAGGTAAGCATTATGGTGATTGTTGCTAACTGTTCTCATCGAACTTCTGATTAATGAGACTTTGTTAATTGATGTAATGTTGCAAGTCGTTACGGTGATTTTCACTAATGTTTCCCACCAAATCTATGATCGATGCTCCTGTAATCCTCTTATTATAGCAAGGATTACCACGGAAAGAAATCAAAATGTTAAGTTTGTTAATTTTTGAGCCGTCCTAGCTGAGTGGTTAGCACGCTAGACTTAAAATCCTTTGTCCGAGAGGACAGGGGTTCGAGTCATAATGTCGCTGATTATTTGGTTTGGAATTGGGGGTCAGTGGTGTGACTCTGTAAGCTCAGCCAGAGTCGACCCAGCTCTAAATGAGTATCTGGAGAGTTCAGGGGAAATTGAACAGAAAGGGTGCGCGAAAGAACAGGATGGCTGGTCCCCAACCCCTCATTGCTCTTCCTGGCTGAAAGGCTATGAAATGGAGATCATAACTGCCGGTGGGGACTGTAAAGTCTAATACCCCAATCTTTACTTTTTACTTTAAATTGCACCGATTCCTGCTTAAGGTTCTCGTCAGACGTAGCATTGATGCATCTTAGCTAATCCTTGCTAATCAATACAATATTACTAATCGTTTCAGTTATTCTCACTAATCATTCTCGCAAAATAAATGATCAATTCAACGTTGCTAATCGTTTGTTGCTAAAACGTTCCTCCAAAGATTCTTTTTTTAATTCTACCACTACTTTACAAATGCAGAAAGTTTTCTCCAATGCTCCAAGTCATAGGGCAAAATTATAAAGGATCCGTTATCGTATAATTCAAAAGAGTCTAATGTAGGCTTTTAGGTAAGTATTGCAGTGATTCCTGATAATTATTCTCGTCAGACGTAGCATTGATGCATCTTTGCTAATCCTTGCTAATCAATACAATATTACTAATCGTTTCAGTTATTCTCACTAATCATTCTCGCAAAATAAATGATCAATTCAACGTTGCTAATCGTTTGTTGCTAAAACGTTCCTCCAAAGATTCTTTTTTTAATTCTACCACTACTTTACAAATGCAGAAAGTTTTCTCCAATGCTCCAAGTCATAGGGCAAAATTATAAAGGATCCGTTATCGTATAATTCAAAAGAGTCTAATGTAGGCTTTTAGGTAAGTATTGCAGTGATTCCTGATAATTATTCTCGTCAGACGTAGCATTGATGCATCTTAGCTAATCCTTGCTAATCAATACAATATTACTAATCGTTTCAGTTATTCTCACTAATCATTCTCGCAAAATAAATGATCAATTCAACGTTGCTAATCGTTTGTTGCTAAAACGTTCCTCCAAAGATTCTTTTTTTAATTCTACCACTACTTTACAAATGCAGAAAGTTTTCTCCAATGCTCCAAGTCATAGGGCAAAATTATAAAGGATCCGTTATCGTATAATTCAAAAGAGTCTAATGTAGGCTTTTAGGTAAGTATTGCAGTGATTCCTGATAATTATTCTCGTCAGACGTAGCATTGATGCATCTTTGCTAATCCTTGCTAATCAATACAATATTACTAATCGTTTCAGTTATTCTCACTAATCATTCTCGCAAAATAAATGATCAATTCAACGTTGCTAATCGTTTGTTGCTAAAACGTTCCTCCAAAGATTCTTTTTTTAATTCTACCACTACTTTACAAATGCAGAAAGTTTTCTCCAATGCTCCAAGTCATAGGGCAAAATTATAAAGGATCCGTTATCGTATAATTCAAAAGAGTCTAATGTAGGCTTTTAGGTAAGTATTGCAGTGATTCCTGATAATTATTCTCGTCAGACGTAGCATTGATGCATCTTAGCTAATCC
The DNA here is from genome assembly GCA_027921565.1 of Artemia sinica. Taxonomy (NCBI): domain Eukaryota; kingdom Metazoa; phylum Arthropoda; class Branchiopoda; order Anostraca; family Artemiidae; genus Artemia; species Artemia sinica. The sequence goes on along the minus strand of CM051258.1, from coordinate 81,961,635 downwards.
TTGCTAATCAATACAATATTACTAATCGTTTCAGTTATTCTCACTAATCATTCTCGCAAAATAAATGATCAATTCAACGTTGCTAATCGTTTGTTGCTAAAACGTTCCTCCAAAGATTCTTTTTTTAATTCTACCACTACTTTACAAATGCAGAAAGTTTTCTCCAATGCTCCAAGTCATAGGGCAAAATTATAAAGGATCCGTTATCGTATAATTCAAAAGAGTCTAATGTAGGCTTTTAGGTAAGTATTGCAGTGATTCCTGATAATTATTCTCGTCAGACGTAGCATTGATGCATCTTTGCTAATCCTTGCTAATCAATACAATATTACTAATCGTTTCAGTTATTCTCACTAATCATTCTCGCAAAATAAATGATCAATTCAACGTTGCTAATCGTTTGTTGCTAAAACGTTCCTCCAAAGATTCTTTTTTTAATTCTACCACTACTTTACAAATGCAGAAAGTTTTCTCCAATGCTCCAAGTCATAGGGCAAAATTATAAAGGATCCGTTATCGTATAATTCAAAAGAGTCTAATGTAGGCTTTTAGGTAAGTATTGCAGTGATTCCTGATAATTATTCTCGTCAGACGTAGCATTGATGCATCTTTGCTAATCCTTGCTAATCAATACAATATTACTAATCGTTTCAGTTATTCTCACTAATCATTCTCGCAAAATAAATGATCAATTCAACGTTGCTAATCGTTTGTTGCTAAAACGTTCCTCCAAAGATTCTTTTTTTAATTCTACCACTACTTTACAAATGCAGAAAGTTTTCTCCAATGCTCCAAGTCATAGGGCAAAATTATAAAGGATCCGTTATCGTATAATTCAAAAGAGTCTAATGTAGGCTTTTAGGTAAGTATTGCAGTGATTCCTGATAATTATTCTCGTCAGACGTAGCATTGATGCATCTTTGCTAATCCTTGCTAATCAATACAATATTACTAATCGTTTCAGTTATTCTCACTAATCATTCTCGCAAAATAAATGATCAATTCAACGTTGCTAATCGTTTGTTGCTAAAACGTTCCTCCAAAGATTCTTTTTTTAATTCTACCACTACTTTACAAATGCAGAAAGTTTTCTCCAATGCTCCAAGTCATAGGGCAAAATTATAAAGGATCCGTTATCGTATAATTCAAAAGAGTCTAATGTAGGCTTTTAGGTAAGTATTGCAGTGATTCCTGATAATTATTCTCGTCAGACGTAGCATTGATGCATCTTTGCTAATCCTTGCTAATCAATACAATATTACTAATCGTTTCAGTTATTCTCACTAATCATTCTCGCAAAATAAATGATCAATTCAACGTTGCTAATCGTTTGTTGCTAAAACGTTCCTCCAAAGATTCTTTTTTTAATTCTACCACTACTTTACAAATGCAGAAAGTTTTCTCCAATGCTCCAAGTCATAGGGCAAAATTATAAAGGATCCGTTATCGTATAATTCAAAAGAGTCTAATGTAGGCTTTTAGGTAAGTATTGCAGTGATTCCTGATAATTATTCTCGTCAGACGTAGCATTGATGCATCTTTGCTAATCCTTGCTAATCAATACAATATTACTAATCGTTTCAGTTATTCTCACTAATCATTCTCGCAAAATAAATGATCAATTCAACGTTGCTAATCGTTTGTTGCTAAAACGTTCCTCCAAAGATTCTTTTTTTAATTCTACCACTACTTTACAAATGCAGAAAGTTTTCTCCAATGCTCCAAGTCATAGGGCAAAATTATAAAGGATCCGTTATCGTATAATTCAAAAGAGTTTAAATGTAGGCTTTTAGGTAAGTATTGCAGTGATTCCTGCTTATTGTTTTCGTCGGGTGTAGCATTGATTCAACTTTGCCAACCCTTGCAAATCAATGTGATGTTACTAATTGTTTCGGTGATTCTCGTTAATTATTTGGCCAAAAGCATGGTCAGTGCAACGTTACTAATCCTGACAGTAACTGTTGCTAACCCCTCTCATTGAAGTTATAATTGGTTCAATAGCAACTTACCCCTTACTAACAGCCATCTAGGATAAATTATTGTTGGCATCTAAAAATGGTCGTATGGAGGTTCTTTGACAAGTGTTGTGGTGCTCTCTCTCTCTCTCTCTCTCTCTCTCTCCCTCTCTCTCTCTCTCTCTCTCTCTCTCTCTTCTCTCTCTCTCTCTCTCTCTCTCTCTCTCTCTCTCTCTCTCTCTCTCTCTCTCTCTCTCTCTCTCTCTCTCTCTCTCTCTCTCTCTCTCTCTCTCTCTCTCTCTCTCTCTCTCTCTCTCTCTCTCTCTCTCTCTCTCTCTCTCTCTCTCTCTCCTCTCTCTCTCTCTCTCTCTCTCTCTCTCTCTCTCTCTCTCTCTCTCTCTCTCTCTCTCTCTCTCTCTCTCTCTCTCTCTCTCTCTCTCTCTCTCTCTCTCTCTCTCTCTCTCTCTCTCTCTCCCTTTTTCCTCCTCGTCAACTATAGTTACTGATTTATTTTTTCATTAGCCTATAAACAGGTCTTAATGTACCACAAAAGCTGCAAAGAGTTGACGACCCATACTTTACAACAGTACCATACCGGACAAAAACAATATGTTTGTCTTTTATCAACTCGTATATATATATATATATATATATATATATATATATATATATATATATATATATATATATATATATATATATATATATATATATATATCCTTTTTTTCCTTGGCTAGACCTCCATATCAATCTTTGCACTGCCGTACCAAAACTTAACCGTTCAAATAATTTAGGATTTAAATCCTAAATTATGGTCGAATCCATGACTGTCGTCATTACGTCATGACGGCTATTAAATCCATGACGGTCGTCATGAGACCTAAGACTTCTAAAGAACTAAATTATTGCCTCATACTGCATTATGAGGATTTGATGTTCTCGGAGGGAAAGCAAAGTAATGATGTTTTTTGTATTTATTGTTTAGTGTTATGGTGTTAATGTTGTCGGTGGTCAAATGTTTTTTTTATTTTAAGGTTTTATTTTCTCTACCTCTCCCATTGATAAGCTTTGGTTTTTAGGGAAGGTAGCAATGTTCTTTTATTTAATATGTGTTTTGTCAATAAATCCTTCTTCTTCTCTTCTCTTCTCCAATTTTTCTTCTCTAAATAGCAATATTTTTGTTTAGTCTTGAAAATTCACGGTTTCTCCGCCGCTCCAAATACATTCGTCAGAACTATGGTGGGTGTATAATTTAGAACTGAACTAATTTTGCCAAAAATGTTTCATTTCTTTTTCAGCCTTGAAAATTCTCGATTAATCATGTCTCAGTCCCGTCAACTAGATGAAAACAATGAAGGTGGGACTGTAGATGTCTCTTATTGTCCGTCAAATCATGGGAACATTTTTGCATATGCTACCACATTCGGCGATATTATTGGCTGGGACTTAAGAACTCCTGGCGTAGCTTGGAGGCTAAAACATTCATTAAAGGATGGTAAGTTATTTTTGTATAACATTTTTACTATATTCTACCATACTTGGCAATATTATTTGCTGGGACTTGATGATTTCTGGCGTAGGTCAGGGGCTAAACATTCATTAAAAGATGGTAACGGATTTTTGCATATACTAAATCATTGGCATGGATTTGAGGAATCCTTGTGTAACTTGGAGGCAGGATTGACTTAATTCTCCTTCCGACTTGGCCCGAGCATTGAGAGAGCAGACACCATCCTCCCCCAGGACACTCGGTCATGAGCAGCCGCGGGTGTATTTTCAGGTCTTATTCCTGTCTTGTTTTGGAACTGATGTAGACTATTTGACCAACTAGTTCTTGGACGACCACGTAATTGTTTCCATCCTGGAAGCCGTGGGGTTGAAATTGTTGGTGATTTGACAGGGGGTTTCTTCTGGCATTTGGGGTATATGGCCGAACCATCTCAGCGTACGTTGCGCAACCTGCACTTTCTTAAAATACTGTAAGCGAAGATGGATTTGTGAACAGGGAGTAATTGAAAAATAGAATGAGAAAAGGGTAAATTTTTTGGGTAGAAATCCCGAACCATTTTTGGATGGGGGTCGATTCCCTCAGGTCTTTTTAAAACAGTCTACAGTTTTCTTGCTGAAATTCCATTTTATATCCAATAGTTGTCCAAAAACCAATCATAAAATAAATTTCCAGAAATCCTTTCTTGTTCTTCCAGGGCTCCGTGTGGTTTGTGTTGTTTGTCTGTCGACGTATTTTTTATTTGCAATTATTTTTCAAACTAGTGGCAAAATGCTAAGATTGGGTAAAGAGGACTAGACCCTTTATTTCCAAATGAAAATTTTTATGGTATCTTTATTGTTAAATTGCATCACTTTTCGCATCCTACCCAAAGGAGTTATTCAGAGGCGGGGGGGGGGGGTTAAAAAACAAAACTGATTTCATTTTTAATTTGAATAAGAGGGGCCCAAAAAGTTTTTAAAATTACGACAGAAATGTAGGAATTGGGGGGGGGGGGGTTGGCAAAGAGATTTATTTTTATTTTTTATTAGAGATACCAAAAAAAGTGTTTTTCAAAAGCTAGTGGGGGAGCAATTTTGTTTTTCTTTTCGGTTTCTTTCAATGAAAACACCAAAAAGGTATTTATTGAGAACTAGGGAAGGGATTAACCTAAAGGAAAGGTTCTAAATTGATGCACGTTTTTACACTTTTACGATTAGTTTACCCTCCCCCCTCCTTTTTTAGAGAAGGAATAATTTTATATCAGGTAATTGTATAGTAACCATTTCTAAACTGATTCGCCAGGAATCTTTTTTTACTCTTTCAAGAGTGTATATCTCCAGTTGTTATGTTTTTTGGGGGGTCGCCATTTATTAGATGAGAAGGCTCATTATTTTTTGCAACTATTTTTTTTTCCAAGCTAATAAAAGGTCAGATATTCAAATAGTGGCGGAATCCTAGGAAAGGGTTAAGGGGAATAGACCCCCTTTTCTGTATCCTTTCCTTTGCAGTATCTTTTTTTTGTAAAATTAGATTACTTTTCGTATCCATCGTAAAAAAGAAGTTCAAAGTTGGCACACATTTCTACAACTGACTTACACTCTTTCAGGAGGGGGGGGGGAAATAATTATACCCTCTCTCAAGATATATATGAAGTGGGTGCTGGGGTCCGATACTGCTTTCCTCTTTTGGAATTTCAAGATTTTATCACTTTTTATTGGGTTTTTCATAAACATTCTCGTATCTTTTGCTGTTGTTCTTCGGCGTCACTTCCTTTCTTGTTAACGTTTTTCAAAACGTCCAGCTTAAAGAAAAGTCACAAAACCCTTATCTCACCATAAGTTAATTCAGCCTTTCCTTCTTATAGCGCATTGGATGGATTTATCTGGCTTCGATTTGAAAATTCCGTCGATGGTTGTCTCCCCATACTGGATCGATTGATGAAGTCCGCGAATATATTACGTGTCCTTTTTTATTTTACCTGATCTCGAAGGCATTATGTATAGCCAATTGTCTCTCTAAAATAGTGTCAATCTAAAAATCAAGAAAAATTTACTCGGAATAAGTCATATCAGGAGACTGGGTATGGGTTTTCCCTCCTTGTTCCCATCTAAAATAGAATTCAGTCAAATTTGATGTCTTAACACAAGCCTTAGACATTACTCTCCATAATTACTTGATTTATATTGAAATATAAGTAACAGCTGTTATAACTTTACATTTTGGCACATGTTTATTGTTTCTTTAATTCTTAATGATTATTTTTAGGTGTTATTACGTGTCTTTGCAATTCTTATGATGGACTTTGGCTTGGTTCCGGGTCATGTGACGGTACTTACGAATGCTGGGACCTTCGATTCCATCTAAATGTTGTCCATTTCAAACACCCTACGGGTAAGGAGTTGTGTCTTTCTTGTTAAGGAAAATGAACTTCAACAGTAAAAAACATCGATAAAATCTTATATAACTGGGGGTAAATTTCTTCTTTCTTTCTCACCAAAATTTTTATACTTATTGACAAATTTTGTATTCTTCTTCTTTTTTTTCTTCTATTTGATTGTTTGTAGACACTATCGCATAATCTTGATGCAATTTCAGGCCCTGTGGCATCTGGAATCCAACCTTGAATGTTTCTGATTCAGTTTTTGATTCTTTATCGATTGGTATATTTGTTGACAGAAAAAAATGCTTCAAGTCATCTCAATATTTACCATTGAAGCTAGACAATCCCGATTCAGTGTATAAAGTAAACCGATAAAAAAGAATCCTTTCAGGCAAAATAGAAACGAAGTTTTTTCGGCTTAATTTTAGAATTAACAATATGCCTAGAGAGGGTTATGTTTCAGTTCATTAATAACCCTGACCTTGTTAATTTGTTTTAGCCCTGCATGGATCCAGTTTTAAAGAGACATTATTTCTCAAAAAAAAAAGTTGTACAAATCTTCGTTAGATGGTTCTATAATCCCTTCCTTTTTTCCTCAAAGGATTTGAAAACGGTCGTTTTTTTGCGCTGTCTTGTACTTTTGTCTTTCAGTTGTGTTTTTTCTTAGAACTGATTTCTTGTCTTCCTATCAAGCTTTAGTGAAACTTGAGTTTAAGAACAAAGAAGTAATATAGACCTGTACCTGATAGTCAAAACATGGGTGAAAATTGGCACTATCATGAGACATATTTTGACTTTCAAAAAAAAATCAAGCAAGAATATTCTACTCACCATTTGGGGCTCACAACTATCAACACAGTTATAACAATTAAAAATTTGCACTGGTATCAGGTGTTTTTATATAGTAGTAGTTAGCACGCTACTTTTTGAAATCCTTGGTCCATCAGTACTGGGTGCGAGTCCTGCTGTCGCTGGTTATTTGATTTAGAACGAGGGTCAGTGGCGTGACTCTGTAAGCTCAACCAGAGTCGACCGATCTCTAAATGGGTACCTGGAGAAATCTGGGGAAGGTATACAGGAAGGGTGTGTGAAAGCACTGGATGGCTGGCCCCCAACCCTTCATTGCACTTCCTGGTTAAAGTTCCATGAGAGATGAGCACCACCGGGAGGAACTATAAAGTCCAGAGCCGTATTCTCTATTATCTTTATTTTTATATTATATTTTTATTCGTTAAACCACTACATTGTTTCGTTACCTTTGTTGTTTTCAGAAGAGAAAATTGAATTAAAACGATTTTTAGTTTCTTTAAATCATCAAAGGCTTGTAAGTCTGAAAATACTTGTCAGTGTGCAGTGTTTATGCTTTGGTTTTTTATTCACTGGCATTTCATAACAAACTAGACGGGTCAATTGTAAATGTCATATAAACTAATCGATTTACTCTGTTGAACCTACAGTTTTAGGTTGAATATGGACTTTGAATGGACCTCCGCTGTCAGTCCTGGGAAGGGTTTTAGCACCTATGAACCCTGGGCAACAGTTACCAAGAAACACTTGCAAATGAATTTTAAAAGGCAAAGGGCATCAAAATCGAAAGTTTACAAAGACGAAAATAAAATCAGAAATTAGTATTTCAAAATCGGAATATCCATTTTTTTTCCAAAGGCTTAAAGAGATATGGATTTTTTTATTGGGCTATCGAGGTTTCAGTTCGACCATACCTCTTGGCCCCCCCCCCTCGAGGAAAAATCAATCAATTATTGCAAATTTAAAATGCAAAAAACATGGCAAATTTGTCTCCCACCCCTCTCCTAGCTAGTCCATGTGTATAGCTCAATAATGTGGCTCGACTTTTGTATAAAGTAAATTGAAGTCTTCTGGTCTTTTAGCTAGAGTTTTTGAGAAGATTTCTGTCGCACTAAAAGCACGTCTAACGTACCTTTTGTAAAAAGCCTGTGTACTCCTGTAATAATGTAAAGTACCTCTGCAATTGGCTGCCTGAAGGGTAAAGAAATAGAGATCAATAGCGTTATTTAGGACTTTAAAGTTTGGTGCGCATGCTTCACATTTTATTCTTTTACCTCCGACAATGCGATAATGCGAATGATGACCTCGAGAAAATTCTAGGGAAAAATAATCTCGTTTTCAGAAGAAGCGTTAGATGATGTTTTGGTAACTTTCCAAGTTCAGTAGCCATATCTATTTTCCTGGTAGATTGTCATCGTGCCTAAAATTAAAACAGTTTGCTTCCACTTCTTCTGAAAATGAGCTGTTCTACTCTTAAGAGTCCTCTAATGGATCCTTGTCCACTGGTAACATTCTCAGATGTATATTCAATGGAATAGGTGAAGACAATCATTTACTTCTAAAGAGAAATATTTCATCTCATTTTCAGAATAGTGTCAGTTATGCCACTCAACGCTTCCTGTGAACTAAATCCTTCAACCTCAGCGATCAATCCTAGTTCGGCTGTGATAATTAAAAGGACGACATAAGCCATTTCGGTCGAAAATGAGTTATGTACGTGCCATGGGTAAACTCAGCACGAGGAATCGAATGGGACAATCAGAATTGTCCTATCGTATTTGTTTCCTTTTTGTCAAGGAAAAAGGAGACATACGCCATAAAATGGAATAATTTTGAATTCACTCGGAATATTTGAAATTAATTTATACAACTGAAAAGAGGATTGAAAAGTTGGTTTAGAATATGTTTCCTTTATCTCCATTAGCTTCATCTTTCAGAGCGACCACAGCCAAGAAACTTTTTTCTGTGTTTTGGCTCTCCTGAAAAGTTACAAAAATGGCGTATGTCGCCCTTTTAATAATCACAGCCGAGTTATGCTAGGGATTCAAACCAATTTAAAACCGAGGATGTCCAAAATATGTTGGGTTAACAATCGCTTTCTGGGCATACTTGCTTTAGTATTTTAAAGTTAAGTAGTTGAGCTGGGTGAATGAAACTTCCAAAAAGTATTAGGATTTGATGTATCGGCTGATTAAAAAAAAATAACTTTCACATGGCTCTACTATTTCTTTTTTTTTTAATATCAAAGTGTGTTCGTAAATTGCAAGATATGAAGGGTAAATAGTCGCTTTGTATATATATTTTCTTCAGTGTCTAAGTGGGCGTTCAGACGCTGGATTCTGTCTCAGACTCTGTCCAAGTTTCCTGCTCAGAATGGTTAAAAGTCCAAGGTATTTTCAGAAATAGGGAATTCATATTCATAATTGTCAGCTAAATAGGCGTTTTCAGTTCTGAAAATGTTGCTCGATAGTTCCTATTTTCAGCTTTCAACCATTCTGAGCGGGAAACTTGGACAGAGTCTGAGACAGAAATAAGTGTCTGAACGCCACTTAATAGATGCGCAGATGAGTCAGACGAATGAAACTTTCAGAAATTTTCAAGATTTGATATTTGGGCCGATTCTTGAAAGTTTACTTAACCTGCCTCAACTAATCTTTTCAAGATAACTAAAAAAAAGTTTGTCCGGAAGGCAATTGTATAACGTGTATATTTCTTATGCAAAAAACTCAATTTGGTATTGCATAGGTTGTCGAGTTCGCAAGATTGTGGCTCATCCTACACAAAGTTCCTGGTTCATATCATCAGTTCAAGCTAACAATGAAATATCGATTTGGGATTGGGAATCGAAGACGCGACAACAAGCTTTCTGGTCCTCAAATGCCCCTCTTCTATCCCAGAGTCAAGTGAGTTTCCCCTTCTTAAAGCAATTTTTCCGCCATTCAAAAATATTTGCCAACAATCATAATAACAACTATATTTTCGTGAACTAACAATAAACTTCTCGTGAATTTCTATAACAAATCTAATTATTCATGGAGAAAATTTCAAAAGCTGGTAATGCATCAAAAGTATGTTGACTTGGTCCTACGCTCTAAACGTGAATAGAGAATCTACGACTTATAATATGTCATAGAGTTAGCGAATTCTTTTATTAGTTTCCTACTTTAGCGATAGCCTAGTCTAGTAGGCTTCGCTGAAATTTTTTTCCAAGCTTCCTTTTTTGTATTTTGCATTCAGTTAAATATTTTTCTGAGAATTCTTAGCTAACAATGTTTTGCTATATAATGCTTCTGTTTCCACGAGGTAACAGAAATTGTTAACAGACATTTTTAGTGAACAATTGGACGATGGAAAAAAGCCTTAAATATTATCGATTACTACACTGATCTGCCAAAGAAAAATATTTCCCCCTTTGACTTCGGTTGCTCTTGAGTAGTTAAGAGAACTTGCTCCAAAGAAAAAAGTAAATGCGATTCGGTCATCTGTAGTTTTCAAGCTGTGGTGAAATGAAATAAAACGTATTTTCTAGGAATTTCATCTATATTTTAGAACTTGTAAATTTATTATTCTCACTCAGTGAGTCATGTAGAATTTCTAATCAGATTCCGGGTGATAATTATTTTCTAGTGTATGTGTTTGTTTTTTGTTTGTTTATTTTTTCCCCCTTGTTTTTCGCTTGACTTTTGCAAAAATTGACCAAATTAATAATCGACATAATTTGACAAATATATTATTCTGAAATTCTACTTAATGAGACTCAGAATTTTTGTTACATATGTTACAGGGGTGAAATTATTTTGTTGTTTTTTTCTCACTATTTTTAACTTGATTTTTTTTTTTTTTTGAAAACATACCACATGACACATTTACAGCTGACAAAAATTCTCCCAAACTCTCGCTGTGTTGCATATTATAAGATGTTCATTTAAGAAAAGGGAAAAAAACTAGATTAAATAACACAAAAAATAGAGAAAAATACAAACGCAATTAAAAAAAAAAACAAAAACGAAATAAAATCACATTTGTCATCAAATTACCATATCGCATTTTTTTCAACGCAACAACAGTTGTTTATCAGATCTGAGCTTCTCTCTTTTTTATTTATTTATTTAGCGTTTGTGCTCTTTTCTAATCTATTTATGTTAATTTCTGGTATTATTAACTGCTCAGTCTTATTAAAAATGTTTTCATTGATAAAGGCTTCTGGATGTAAAGCCGAAAAATTCGGAGTTGTATCTCTTTTTCTAACTTGCAGAAATAGTTCGACTTGACAACAAGAATTTTGCAGCCTTGTCATGGATGCAAAAAAACGTCCTTTGTGAGAAAATTGTCGTTAAAAATGTCCCTTTTCAGTTTTTTCCCTCCTATAATTTTTATACCATGTAACATAATGCCTTTAGAGTTGCCATATTCGTTATATACTAGTGCTCCGTTCTTTCTAATATTTAGAAGAATATTATTTTCTGTGTATATTCTATATCTAGAGGCTAAAATACCAAGTAGATCAAAATAAAAATATTTTCTGTCCCTTGATCCATCTTAGGTTTATTCATACCTGAAATCCGCGATCTTCTAAGATCTTTCTTTTGGCTGTTTAGAAATTATGAACTTTTTAGGGCAGTACCACATTTTCAAGAAAGTACAGTCTATGTAACTGATATATGTAGGGTTACTTGTGTAGGTTATACTTTACGTAGGCTATACAAGAAGTATCCTAAGCGCAGCATAAATAGGGCAAATAGAAATTATGAACTTTTTAGGGCAGTACCCCATTTTCGTCATTGTTGTCATGTTGAACCATAGAAATAAATAAGCACAATTAATTAGTTAGATTTGACAATTTGTTGATTACCAAAGATAATCACATTTAAAGAAATCTATGCCTTCTTATGCTGTTTGGTGCTATGTGTCTTCAGCTTTTTTTGTAGATTCCCCCCTCCCCTTTTTTTATTGGAAACTCGCTACTGCTAAATACTACATAACTGCATATAAAAGTATTTTTTATTAAAAACTGAGCTACTAATTTATCCTAATTTCTAAAATATATTGGTCAAAAAAACTTTTTGCACAAAATAAGTTTTTCAAAAAAAAGTAAAGAACTCCAAAATAATGGAACGTAAAGAACTCCAAAACTCCAAGTAATGGAAGAATGGAATAAATATAAACTGATCTGTGAGAATCTGGCCTCTAATATTTTTCTGTCTCAATGCGGTGAACTCCCATAACATATTGGCTGGTGAAAAGTGAAAACATTTAAAAGAATTTTTTTCAGTAAAGTACAAATTATATTCTGGCTGTAGGAAGTATAGGGTTTAGAACCCTACTCAGATTAATTTCTGCTCGTTTTGAGTTTGACTTATTTTAATTTCTGTTTGTTTTGGGTTATATTTATTTATTGATACTGATTTGTGGTAGTTGTAGGCTTGGTAGGTTATTTGATTCTGTTTTTGTTCATTTTTGGTTTAATAGACTTCTTTACTTTTTTTTGAAAACTTATATTGTGCAAAAAGTTTTTTTGATTAATTTCTGTTCGTTTTATATTGACATAGTCTTTTTCAGGGAGAAAGACTGAGCTTCTTTAGAACTTAAACAACAATCCCTTCCATAAAAACCTTAAATACCCCCTGGGAATAACTTACAACCCTTGCCCCTAATCTCTAGGGTTGTTACGACCCCAAAACCCGTGTTATTTGATATTTAGACTATTTGGAATAGAATGGCTATGTCAAAATTTTATAGTTATGCCCCCAGGGCATAACTTATAACCCTTACCCTGAGGGCTGTGGGGGTTGTCTTCCTCAAAGACATAATTTCCAAAAATTTCAACTACGTTGAAAAAAATGGCTATCTCAAAATTTTCATTGGATGTGTTTGGGGAAATGGTAGGTGTGAGAGGGGGGCTAGTTGCCCTCCAATCACTTTCGACTATTAAAAAGTGCACTAGCCATTTCAATTTCCAATCGAGTGAGCTCTTTTTGAAGTTTCTACGACAACGCTTTTTGTAAAAACCTTATATGCCCCCAGGGCATAGCTTACAACCCTTGCCCTGAGGGCTGTGGGGGGGGGGGGGGTGTTATCCTCAAAGACCCAATTTCCAGAACTTTCAACTACGTTGAACAAAATGGCTATCTCAAAATTTTGAATGGACGTGTTTGGGGGAAAGGTGGGCGTAAGAGGGGGTTAGTTGCCGTCTAATCACTTTCGACTATTAAAAAGGGCACTAGCCCTTTTAATTTCCAATCGAATGAGCCATTTTTCAAGTTTCTACGACAAAGCTTTCAATAAAAACCTTATATACGCCCAGGGCATAACTTGCAACCTTAGCCCTGAGGGCTCTGGGGGGAATGTCATCCTCAAAGACCTAATTTCCAGAACTTTCAACTACGTTGAACAAAATGGCTATCTGAAAATTTTGATTGGATGTGTTTGGGAAAATGGTCGGCGTGAGAGGGGTGTTAGTTACCCTCAAGTCACTTTCGACTATTAAAAAGGGTACTAGCCATTTGAATTTCCAATTGAATGAGCCCCTTTTGAAGTTTCTACGACAACGTTTTCTATAAAAAAAAAACCTTATATGCCCCCAGGGCATAGCTTACAGCCCTTGCCCTGAGGGCTGTGGGGGGAGTGTCATCCTCAAAGACCCAATTACCAGAACTTTCAACTACGTTGAACAAAATGGCTGTCTCAAAATTTTGAATGGATGTGTTTGGGGAAAAGTTGGGCGTGAGAGGGGGGTTAGTTGCCCTCCTATCACTTTCGACTATTAAAAAGGGCACTAGCCCTTTTAATTTCCAATCGAATTAGCCATTTTTCAAGTTTTATGGCAAATCTTTCAAGAAAAACCTTATATGCCCCCAGGGCACAACTTACAACCTTAGCCTTGAGGGCTCTGAGGGGAGTGTCATCCTCAAAGACCTAGTTTCCAGAACTTTCAACTACGTTGAACAAAATGACTATCTGAAAATTTTGATTGGATATGTTTGGGGAAATGGTGGGCGTGAGAGGGGTGTTAGTTACCCTCCAATCACTTTTGACTATTAAAAAGGGCACAAGCCATTTCAATTTCCAATCGAATGAGCCCTTTTTGAAGTTTCTACGACAACGCTATCTATGAAAACCTTATATGCCCCCAGGACATAACTTACAACCTTTGCCCTGGGGGCTCTAGGGGGTTTGTCATCCTCAATTACATAATTTCCAGAACTCTCAACTACGTTGAACAAAATGGCTATCTGAAAATTTTGATTGGATGTGTTTGGGGAAATGGTGGGCGTGAGAGGGGGGTTAGTTGCCCTTCAATCACTTTCGACTATTAAAAAGGGCACTAGCCCTTTCAATTTTCAATCGAATGAGCCCTTTTTGAAGTTTCTGCAACATTGCTTTCTATAAAAACCTATAAGCTCCCAGGGCATAACTTACAACCCTTGCCCCGACGGCTGTGGGGGGGGTGTCATCCTTAAAGACCTAATTTCCAAAAATTTCCACTATGTTGAACAAAATGGCTATCTAAAAATTTTGATTGGATGTATTTGGGGAAAAGGTGGGCGTGAGAGGGGGGTTAGTTGCCCTCAAATCATTTTTGACTATTTAAAAGGGCACTAGCCCTTGGAATTTCCAATCGAATAAGCCCTTTTTCAAGTTTCTACGACAGAGCTTTCAACAAAAACCTTAAATGCCCTCCGGGGCATAATTTATAAGCCTTACCCTGAAGACTGGGGGGGGGGGGAATGTCCTGCTCAAAGAAATAATTTCCAGAACTTTCAACTGCGTTGAAAAAAATGGCTATCTCAAAATTTTGACTGGATGTGTTTGGGGAAATGGTGGGCTTGGAAGGGATGTTAGTTGCCTTCCAAGCACTTTCGAGTATTAAAAAGGGCACTAGCCATTTGAATTTCCAATCGAATGAGCCCTTTTTTAAGTTTCTATGAAGTTCCCGTGCCCTGAGGGCTGTGGGGGCGCTGTCATCCTGAAAGACCTAGTTTCCAGAACTTTCAACTGCGTTTAACAAAATGGCTATCTCAAAATTTTGATTGGATGTGTTTGGGGAAAAGGTGGGCGTGAGAGGGGGCGTTAGTTGCCCTCCAATCATTTTCGACTATTAAAAAGGGCACTAGCCCTTTGAAGTTTCAATCGAATGAGCCCTATTTGAAGTTTCTACGACAAAGCTTTCTATAAAAACTTTATATACCCCCAGGGGATAACTTACAACCCTTGCCCTGAGGGCTGTGGGGGAGTGTCCTCCTCAAAAACATAATTTCTATCTGGAAATCAACTACGCTGAACAAAATGGCTATCTCAAAATTTTGATTGGATGTTTTTGGGGAAATGGTGGGCGTGGAAGGGGTGTTAGTTGCCTTCTAATCACTTTCGACTATTAAAAAGGGCATTAGCCATTCCAATTTTCAATCGAATGAGTCATTTATGGAAGTTTCCGCGACAACTCCTTCGATACGAAGTGCCCTGGTCTAAGACCAAAAAAAAAAAAATAATAATATATTGTGCCAACATCGTTCTTTTCTTAGGCAGCGCTGTTGCGCTGCCTATGACATGGTTGTGTAAATATCAATTTAACCAACTCAAACTATCACGCTTAATTTTCACTGCCCTTGGTACCATAAGAAATGAATATAATGGTTTCTTCCATAGGTTTCAAACCAAATGACGTTAGGCTTATCAATGACACTGTCACCAAGTGATTCTTCAGGTTTTCTGCTTAGCTGTGGTACAGACCAACGAGTTCGTTACTGGGACCTCAGCGATTCAACACAATCCTATGTTCTTATTCCGAATCTGGATGATACGACTAATCAAGTTACTCGCATTTACAGGTAAATTCCTATTCTAATTTAGCCGATAATAATACAAGGTCTCTATCATTGTCAGTATTTTCATCTAGAATTATGGGACTGATAGGTTACTCGCATTTCCAGGTAAATTTCTGTTCTATCCCAATAATGCTGCTTGGTCAGTCTTCTTAACTGTATTTCATAAGTAAAATCAAATCCCCAGATCCTGAAATCTAAAATATAATCTATCCATCTATCTATTTATATATAAGTCTATCTATTAAATTACAATACTAGGTGACCGGTTTACTACTTTAACTGGGTTAAATGTACTCTTTCATCAGCAGACAAGTATTATCAGGTTAAAAAATAAAGGACGAGATCAAAGCTTAAAATGGACAGAACTTATCTTACAGATGACGGGGATTGCCAACCCTCTTTAAACACTAAAATTTGCTTTCTGATCGTCTTTCGAAACGTTTTAGCAAAAAATATATGTTCAAAACAAAAACTAATAAACAGCTCCTCCATTTTCAAGGCACTGAGATAAAAAGAGAGTAGTAAACTTAATTCTTTTATAACAACGTTTCAAGAATGAGGGCTCATTTAGGTGTATTTGCTTTAAACGGTACAAGGAAATTTCATAAATATTGGAAATAAAAAGCAGATGCTTTTGACATTGTTTTCTTTAAACAGTGTAGTACCGAACTAGCAGATTTCTTTAATCCCTCTTTCAAATCTTCTTTTGCTCCGGGTCTTTCCCGTGCGTGTAGAAGTCCGCCCATGTCATCCCTTTTCCGAAGCCACAGAGCGATCCTGCCTGCATTGGCTCATATAGGCCAATAATTCTCCTTTCTTGCGTTGGTAAGGACTGTGAAGTGATTTCGAATAAAATCCTTTTAAATGCTCTGGAATCAAATAGCCTCATCAGCTATAAGTAGTATGGGTCCCACTAAAATGATGACCACATGACCACATGAAAACTCAGCATCAGATGTAGGTTGAGCTTCTGACCCAACGGTACAATATTAGGGATCTGTCTTTTGCTACCGCTAATGCATTTGATAGAGTCTGGCGTAAGGGCCTGTTGAAAAAAATTCCAAGGGTTTCGAATTTGTGGTCATCAGCGTTAGGTTCTTGGGAGTTCTCTAAAAAATCGTATTTTTCGTATAACTTTTAACGAGTTTACTTCCAGTGATCTTCTAGTAAAGTCTGGGGTTCCGCAGTGTACTATCCTAGGACCTATATCATTCTTGTTATAGTCTATATCAACAAAGGAGAAAATCTTATTAACCCTCAACACCATTTTTCTGACTGTATGCAACTATCCATAAAGATAGTGATTTGTACGGGCTCACTTTCTATCTATCTCTTGGGAATAGAATATATTTTCTATATCTTGGAATTAGAAAAGTGGTATGAAGCCTGAATGGTCAACTTTAATACATCAAAGACTAAATAGCTACTAACGACCCTTGATCAAGGGTCTCGCATCGGTGTTTCGATTTAATTTTCAAAGCTAAAACTCAAGAGAGGTGACAAACTTCGACTTTTGGCAAATCATTTCTCATCACACCTCCCGTGTGGCCCACATCCGGATCGGGTTCGATCATCCTGCGCGAGAAAGATGGGTGAGATTCTTCGTTCTAGAGCCTCTTACTATCCAGCCCGATTATCCCCATTTACAAGTCTTGCGTTAGGCCTATTCACAAATGTAGGTGGCCACTTTTTTAAGAGGCTTCTAAAAGCCTTACCGGCACCTCTCCAAAGGATCTAAGAATAGGGCCCCAAGGCTGGGTTGTAGCACCGATCGGGTACCGTAATAACCTCTAAGTGAGAGATTTTATACGACGCCAATATACGTTTTCTACAAGTACATCACCAATCTCCCTTTGACGAGCTGCCTTTATTTGTACCGCCATTGTCCAGCCAATACGACAAACACGCCGAAGCACGGCGCGGTCGGATTATCTACAAGAAGAGACGCCCCAAACTGAGCGCTTGAAGAAGAGCTTGTAAGACGCTGAACGACTATTTGGAAGGATTTTTTCCCTGAAACCCAATGTTTTGATTCCTTTAATACGAAGTAGTTGCGATTGCATTCGCATGGGTCACTTTTTACCTAAAGTTCGCTACAATGAACTCTTTAATACAAAAAAAGTGGCTGCAAAAATCGGTTGGTTATGAAGACGAAAATTTCGTGATTTTTTATCATAATAAGAAAATCCAGGGGACTTATCTAAGGGGAAAGTATTGATTTCTACGCAAGGTTCTGCCTTCTTAGATACGTCTGTGACTATGTCAAGAACTGTTATTATGCATGGCATAACTTTAATACAATTGACAAATTAATAAAAGTAATTGATAAATGCTTAATTCCTCAATCTTACGTGTAAACTCCAAGGAGTAACAATTATGGAATCAAGAATTGAGTTTTTTAGTTTAGAAAAAAAAGAATGATGTCCATATTCAGTAAGAAATAGAAATTCGATAAATCTATCAAATTCTTCCTTGACAATGCTCCCTTGCTTCTTTGACAATTTTGGCTCTAGTCTTTAGCCATTTATAACTGAACGATCAACTTAAGTTGCAATATAATACCCAACAATATTCTTATGATAGAAGCAAAGCCTTTCGGAAAATAGACATGGAATAGTAAAAACAAACCATTGCCTATATTCTTGAGTGAGGATCCGAAAAAATTTGTCTCTCTTCAACAAAAAATTTTAATTCCCCTTGCTCTTCCACCCTCCCCAAAAAAAATTTATCCCTGACATTTTAAAGCCGATTTCCCAATAATAAGACAAAACAGCAGGGATTTACCAAAAGCATAACTTTGGTAAAGTTCATTTATATATAGAAAAGGGATCCCACCCTAGGGGCGTCCCGAGGCTCGTTTTATTAGGGGGCAATCTTCGTAAATTTTATGGAATCGCTATCTGATTTATGCCGAATTTTCTATAGAAATCAAGATTTTTGCTAAATTTCGGCCGATTTTGCAAAGGCGAAAATTTTACCGAATGCCAAAAAGTTGGGGGGGGGGGCTCGGGACGCCCCTGCCCCCCCCCCCTCCCCCCTGAATCGGATTCTTTGTTCATCTGCACGCGTGAAATAGTACAATATCATTTTTTCTCCACATATGCAACTTTCACTCTAAAATGGATTTATACAACAAAAAAAAAACTCTAATTTTGGGCTCAAACCAATGACCTTGAGACCTGGGGTGTCTAAAAATCTACCATATGAGTCAGCCTCACGTGATATTTGATTTACATCTTTGGCACATAAATATTGAATAAACGGGTTTTCTTGCCGACACTGTGAAGTTACATATAAAAAAATAAGTATCCGAGACTTTCTTTTTTTCTGGTAAATTCATATTTTGCTTACACACATTTGTTGTCGACAAGCCTACAAGCTTGAAAGAACAAATAACGCCATCGTGCTTATAATTCTGTATGTAGCCTAAGATTCCCCTACAATTCTGGTCATGCCCCCTTTACATACCTCCTTTAGTTCTATTTTCATTAACTAGCGAAATTATGAAAGAAATTGATGCATTGATGAATGAAAAGATAGCCTTGAATTATATACTTTCTCTGATTCATGGAGATCGCAACCGTTTTAAGAGGTTCATGCCAGTAGATCAGAAAATAAAACTTCACAAGAACTGTATTGGTTGTATGTTTTCTTATGTAACACCAGAAATTTGTGTACGTATTGTAATTTAAAAGAAAAGCGAATTAAAATGGGAAGGCCTGGCATTGTCAGAAAAAAATGTGAAACTTCGGAAGAGACATCTGGTGTCCAATCCCAAAACAGTGCATTCGCGTTTTTCAAAATTTTAGAGGAGCAGCCTCGACCAATTTGCGCGAAGGCTGGACAAACTGCGCTGAACTTACCGCGCTTCAAAAAACATGTAAATGCATAGTACTTCCTGGTCAGCTTTCCAGGATTATTTGCGTAAAGCTATTTGAGTCAGATACACTTTAAAGTTGAAATGTCGATCACCGCAACCATAGGAGATACAGTAACTCCGTACAAACTAATCGATTCAGCACAGAAAGTCACTTGAGAAACCACCCTTAACTCAAAATACAGGAAAGGTGCAGATATACTGTTTTGGGATTTGACAGCCAACTTGAGCTCAATATTTTCTGCAAAATCGTTGAAAATATACAATGTTTTCATTAAAGTGAAAGTAGCACTTAAGCGCTAAAGCACTATGTCCGTTTTAAGTTTTTTCTTGCAGAATAAGTAAAAACCAGTTCAAAGTTTAGATTTTTGTCCAATCTGAGGTGAATGAATCTACATTGTTGCTACATTAGTTCTGCTAAACAAAAGATACGCAACTTTATAAACATGGGCCATAACACGGCAATGGGAAGTTATGATAAAAATACAGACTGTTGAATGAAAACCTTAAAGCCCTATTTTAATTTGATATTTTTGTAGACAAAACGCCATACAAGGCACCCAATTGAGTCCTTTCTTATGTCACAAACAAATTTTTCGTAGTTCCATTGGTTTAGTAGCTTTTCCGGTTTATCCGTAAAACGCCCAATGAGCATTCAAGCTTGTTTGGCTTTTTTTCCATGGTTGCTAGGTTTTTTACTCGTTATTTACTTATCTTTTTCAGTGAGAAGCTTGTAGACGGGACTCGTGTCGTGCAAGAATCCAGCAGTAAACCCCGAGCCGCGTCCCCTCCTGCAATTGGACTGGAAGAAATAAATCCAGCTCATCGGGACATAATTAATAACATCATAGCAGTCAAAGGCAGTCAACCTTTCGTTGTCACTTCCTCAATGGACGGTATTATTAAAGTGTGGAAATGATTGTATTTTCTAGGTAAATAGCCTTGTTGACGCAAGAGAAATTTGATTAAATTGGCACTGGGATTTACAGAAGTGCTCCATCAGCTTTTGAAAAATGATCTGTATAAGAGACACCAGTTAAGCTAGTGCAATAAAAAAAATTTTTGACTATAATATCCAATCCAATCTAGCTAAAAGGGAGAAAATAAACCTTCCGTTAGGCATAAAACTTGAAGATAACATATTTAAAAATTCAAGCCAATTCCCTTATCCATAGCCAGAATATACTTTTATAACTGTTCTTGATGAAAACCTCAAAACTTCACCCTGTTGTTATGCCTGGCAAACCCCTCCCCCACATTTAATTTTCGGCTATATTCACCTTACCTTTTCACATTTTCAAATGAAAATATGGAAAACGTGGTACAATATGATATCAATTGATCTCTAAGTGTGGTATTGTGTCACACATTTCAAAGCCATACCCTCCCCCCCCCCCCAATGAAAGGCTTTTAGTCAATATAAAAACCTGGCACATATAGGCACCCGCATAAATTTTTATACGGGAAGGTAATCATGCCCAAAATTTTCCGAAGAAGAGGGGAGTGAGAAAAAAGTTCAAATATTGTTTTTGCAAACTATCATATTTTATCGTATGTTACAAGATTTTTCACATTTTTATCTTTTAAGAAGAAAGAGATCGGGTACGAAAGCCCAATCTGCTTCCTCGTCCTTGCAGGCGCACATGTTTTCACTTCTTCGATTTAAAATGGCGATAAATTTAAAACTACATATTTACATTTGTGGCAGAACATAAATGCCTGTCTTTCCGTCACTTAGTAGTTTTTGTCCGCCTCAAGGGGGAGGAGGGATGACACTAACGTGTGTGACGAAATCAAAATACATGTAATTCATGTTGCAGAATGCATATTACTTATCCATGGCATGTGCCTGCTTATTTTTTTCAATCGAGTTGATCTTGCGTAGTTGTAAATTATTGGGAATTTTTCGAAATTTTGAAAGCCCTCAGGACGTCAGGGCTTCTGTTCTAGTCGAAAAGTCTAGAAAAAATGCCACATCGATTAGTTGTACTAGGTTTTGAAGTGTTTTATGTTATTTGATATTGTAATAGTTTGATTCGATCAGTGCTTGTAAAAATATTCTATAATTTATTAAATATATTTACAGTTTAAGACACTTAGCATGAGCGATAGATAAAAGGACAGTTAGAAGGAAAACGCATTGTTAAATTGTTCAAGCACCGAGGAGGAAAAGGGGTAGTGAAAAGATCTAAACTCAAACTGACCAACCTTACCAAAAACAAAGAGAGAGAGAAATCTTACGAAAAGAAAACAAACGGGACTACGGCTAGTAGAAGGAGAAGATAAAAATTAAAGCGATGCAGATATTTCACCTGAATGAAACAAGGCGTCTTCAACGCTAAGAAAACAAAGATAAAAACTGAAATAACCTAAAATCCAAAACCAAAAATAAAAACAACAAATATCTATGTATACAATTGTCGCTACTGTGACTGAGCGCCACAGAAGCTTAATAGAGTTGCTTCAATGAAAATATTAAAGTGACTGGATAAAATAAAATGAATATGAAACTAATTATCAAGTTGCGAAATAACCCTATTGCTTGCTACTGCAGCTGCAATTTTCCTAGGCCTGTACTTCATCTAGGCCCTAGGTGGTTTTGAAGACTTTATTACCCTCATTAGCTATTGGTTCACTTTTAAGAAGAATTATAATAATAATAATATTTTATTACCCGTCAAAATCAAACCAAAGAGATGGAGTACATAAAAATACAAGTTTTAGATACAATGTAATACTCACTAGCAAGAAAAGACTGGTTAAACCATAGAGAAAACAAAAACACAGTGAATTCTACTGGCGGAGGATTTCAAACCACAGATTGCTTTTAATATTATTATTGAACTTTGAGATCTGATTAAGGATGGCTGAAGTTGGGTCTGCAATATTATAATTCCTAATAAGAAAAGAATTTCGGGACCAAGCGGGAGATGAAGTAGAAACTTAGTATATTTAAAGAAAAACAGATCGAAGTTTATGTTTATCGCACTCGGGAAAAATTCTCCAAAAAGGACTCAAATACAAAAAATAGGGGAGTACAATTGCATTATAAAGGCGAGCTAGAACTTTTCTGTTGCACCTCAACTTATTTGAAACAATTTTACTACATGCAAAACCAATTCGCTTCTGTAGATGGTCGATAAGCAATCGACGGGTTGTTTTTAGAGTTGAACCGATAGGAAGGCCAAGGTAAGTAATGGTCTGGACTGGCTTAATATTTGTATTTCCAAGAGCAATCGTAAAACCATCGGGGACTGATTTCCAATTAAAAAGCAGGTTTTCCGACTTTCCTGCGTTAAACTCTAATCCGAGCTGCTTATAATCATTCTGGAGGATGTTAAAGTTTTCCTCTATACCCGAAACAGTGCGACTCAATTAAATATATCATCCGCGTATGATATTAACGAAACATCGATACATCGCAGGACACAAAGTTGTTTTACATCTCTCTTGCCCTCGGATTATTGTGTTATTAAAAGCAGTAGGAGAAGTTATTGTCCCTTGTCGAGCCCCTTTTTTAACCGGGATAACAGGGTTATTTTTTATTTTATGATCCGGATGCTGATGCGAGAGCTTAAATTTGGCTTTCAGATTTGCATACATATCTTTTAAAGAAAGAAGGGTTCCTTTTTCTACACCGTGCTTTCCGATATCCAATATCAACTCATCATGAATCAAAGAGTCAAAGGCACGTTGAACATCGTACGCCGCGAGAGCCAAAATTTCTCCAGTTTTCTCGGCATCAACGAGAATAGATGCTACGGCAGACAACGCATGGCAACAACCCAGACGCGGCTGGAATCCAAACTGTGAGTCCGGGCTATAACACTTATTTCGGACTTCATTAATTATCAAAAGCTCAAATATTTTTGAAAAGGTTATCGAAACCGTGATCGGCAGAAAAGACGAACATTCCCGATGAGGTTTACCTTTCTTTGGGATCGGAGTTCAAGCCCCAATACAAAAAGATGACGGAAATATTCCGGTGACGAAAATTTATAACAGAGTAATATGATGTAGGAATAATATATTTTGGAATAAAACAGTTATTTTGGAATAAAACAGTATTTTGGAATATTCCTAATATATAGGAATAAAACAACAACTTCGCTCTTTTCAAGATTCCCCCTTACTTTTTTCCTTTGCAAATATTCTTCTATGAGACTCAGAAGCGTCTGCAGATCTTGCGGTGCACTAGCCACCAAAGCAATATCATCTGCAAATAATAAAAGAGATGGTTTTTGGGTCCCTAGGCTTGCTTTTGGAGTCCATCTATTCTCTAGAAAATCAACAGTATCATTTATAAAATTATCAAACAATTTCGGAGAAAAAGTGCTGCCCTGTTTTATTCCCAGCTTAATATTAAATAGCCTAGAAACCCTATTACCCTCTCGCACAAATATACATACTCACTATCAACCTCACAAATAAATGGGGGGGGGAGATTCTAAACATTGCCCCCCCCCCCCATTTATTTCTCTGTTGACACTGTCGAACGCCTTATAGACTTCCAGAAATCCCACATAAAGACAAGTTTTTCCCTTTCCTTGTTTATCTATTAATACCTTTAAAATAAATACTGTATCTTTGGCTTCATATCCTGTCCTGAAACCTCCTTGTTCCTCATGTATGATATTATTTTTTTCTAACCAATTAGGAAGTCTAGTATCTAATGTTTTCTCCATTACCTTTCTAAAAGCAGGGACAAGTGCTATTAAACGATAATTATCATGTGTCTTCGGGTTTCCTCTCTTAAAAAGTGGTATAAACAGTGATTTCTTCCAATAACTTGGGTGTTGCCCTGAAGTTAACACTTTTAAAGTTAATATAAATATTGAAAGAAATTTCTTAAACAGCGTTATTGGTACACCATCAACACCTGCAGCAGAATTTCATTTTAAAGTCTTAAATACCAAGTTGATCTCATCATTATTCACCTCACCCACTTAATCATGATCATGTTCCCTCATAGGACCAATAACCACCTCTGGGGTGTGCTACCTCCTGTACTAAAACACAATCACCTTCCGAACTTTTAGGTAATTAGGCCCTGAATCTGCTACTGGAGCAACCTGGGAATTTCCATTTCCACGATCATTCCTTAAGTAACCCCAAAACTTTTTTAAATCTTTTTTCATAAAATCCTCAGCAATATTCAGTTTCTTCTTTTCCTCAACCTTTTTTTTCTTCTTATTTATCTTTTACATTCTCTTCTTTTATCTTTATATTCAGCCAATCTCAAACTTTGATCCTCTGCGCTGTCACATTCTTTTAAACGACTTAATACATATCTCAATTTTCCTTTTCATTAACTTAAAATCCAAATCAAATCATACTTTTTTCCTTTTTTGTCAGATTACACGATTCTGCACAACTGCCCATTAGTCCATTTAATTCCGTAATTATGCCATGTGCATCTTTTCCATCATCTCCTAACGCTTTCATTTTATCTGTTACTTGCAACTCCAACAGCTCCCTTTTAAATGCTTCAAAATCATTATCTGTTAAATCATTTCTAATTCATTTTCCAACATGGTCTGTTCTACACTCTACATTGCGGAATTTCTAACTCGAGGACCGCCATCCTGAAACTGCCCAGTCTTCAGCTCAAGCTTAATAGCAATATGACCAGATCCAATTAAATCTAATGCTTCCATATCAATCGATTCAGGTACAAATTGCGTATTAATTAGCGCATTATCTACAACACTTGGAGTTGGACCCGAAAGGCAAGTAGACTCACTCCTACCCTTGTCATTCCCAAATCTTCCATTCGCAATCATTAGACCATGTTTCCGCGAAGCACCAGGAGCTTTCTTACCCAAACATTTATTTTTCTTTTTTCATCCTTGCTACTTCGTGGTATTCTACAAAAAATTGGGACAACATTTCCCAAATCTGGGATTAACACATCTGGAATCTCAACTTCAATACTGGTATAAGCATTAAAAACCTCCATCAAAACGCACTCCAAGCCCCCTTAATAAGCTACGCAATTATGGTCCTACAAAAACCAGTAGATTAAACTAGACTATTAGACTTTTGGTTCTGTTGGTATAGCGTTGGACTTCAAATCAGAGGGTCAAGCGTTCGATTCCTGTTTGGGACTCCTCATCATCACTATCACTATAACTTTCTTGTATTTGCGACAATTCTTCTTATAAAATTCCCAAGTAATTTCTCAGCAATATGAAGTATTCTGTGGAGGAATATACACTACACCCAAATACGCAGCTAAAGTAAGTTTTCAGATCTACAGCACATTTTTTTTATAACCATCAATAGCAAGTGATTTAATCCAAAATACCACCGTAATGTCTATTATTTCTTGATGGTTCACGCACCACCTGTTCAACCAAATAACGGGGAGGGGTGATGTAGGAGAATAATCATTCCATGTTTCTATAAACGAAATCACATTAAACGAAAGTAAATCATCATATAGATAAGGCAACTCATCACGTAATCCTTGTATGTTCCATGACTCTAGACTTAGTATATGGTCCTTTATTTCTTTCTGTCATCTTTCTTCCTGTCATGCGTCTACGCTTTCTGTCAGCGCGTTAACATCACTAGCCTCTGGTTGGAGGTGCTTGTTCCTAGTCTCAGTCGGGGAAAAGGTAACATCGTAATGCTTGCGACTGTGACTATTAATATCTGTTAACACATCTCGCTGTCTATTATAAAAAAAAAATCACGTAAAACTTCACCACGAGGTCTTCTATTAAATCCTGTTCTTGAAGAATGGCTTTCACTGGGTGCCACATTACGAGTACCTGGTCGATATAGGTCATTAGGGATAACAACAGCACCAGCAGTTCTTTTAGCTATCGATACTGTCTGAGAAAAGGCGGTCGAGGGTACCACTGTCTCGACATCACTATCTAGCCCCAACGGGATATCATTGAGGCCATTCGGGAGCCCATGACTCGGGGGTGGACCAGGATTTTGAACTGGAATCCAGTTACTTTTAACCTCAACAACGACCTTTCCATCGTACCTGAATAGTCGGCCTTGGATAAACAGTTTGTCACCTCGTAACTTTGCATCACGGCCGTCGTTCCGCCCAAGATTCATAATTCCGAGGACTCATCATTCTCGTTTTCCAGCACTTCGGACACATTTTCCAGTACTTTGGATCTTATCGATGTACAAATGTAGTCCTTTATCAGTCCTTAATTCGATCTAGTATCGTTACCAAGCAATAAGTTATTTTTCCGGTGTTCGAGAAAAAAAATAACAATATTGGCACAAAGCCACACATAGGTGAAAAGCATATCCCAAGCTTGGTTGAACTAGTTGGCACGTAACTTATTCAATTGAATTGAAACTTATTTAGCTGTTAACTCTTTGAACTCTGAATCGAAACTGATTCAGATTTCAGACTAATATATCGTTCATCAAACTATTAGTGAGTTCGGCCAATGTAAAACTTTCCACGTAACACGCCACTACCCAAATTACCACGTAAATCGAATCCTTCCTAGAATTTAGGAAACTGCTTAATGGTCTTATTGGCTGAAAGCATGTATCAATATAATATAGCGTAAAACATGTTTTAAGTTTTTCACTTAGACCAGGTAGATACGGTAAAGAAATATCTTTTTGTCAAATTCAAGTCGGAGGACTGTGAAACTGCATTTATTATATTATTATGTTTAATGTGTCTATTTTTTATTAACGAACATCATTACAAAATAAAATGTCTTATAAATACTATAATTTTGAATGACGATATTCCTGGGAACAAATTTTAAAAACCCTGTCAACTAATGCAATCGCAACTCCTCTTTTCACTGAAATGGGGTGGCACTAGTGAAAATTTAGATATTTGTCGCTATGTGAAGGTTTTCTATATATTGAGAAAAGCAACCGGTTATCTCTTTTAATTTACATAATGTCAAGGAATGGTAGCTTTTCGTTTTCTTTAAATTCAACTGTAAATTTAATGTTTTTATCACATATATTCAAGAAAAAAAAATTAAGAATTCAAATCCGAGCTTCAGAATACAAACTAGGTTACACAATCCATAAAAGTGGACGATTATTAAAGTCCATGAAAGGATTGCCAATAAAGGGCTAAGAGGGGCTCCCATCGGTAAACCATACACCTGTTTACAAAACCTTATAAAACCCCCCTCTAAGACAGAAGTAAAAAGAGTATTCTTTAATCAAAGTAGCCAATTTCAATATAAGATCAACATTGAACCTCGCTAAGTTTACATCCTGTAACAAATCGAAGTGCTTTGGTATTTTAATCTTTAATATATATTCGCACATTTTTACATTACAATTGGAATACATGGAAATAACATCAAAACTGCAGACAATCGATCTCTCCTCCAATGGAAAGCTATTTAATTTTCTAGTGAGGTTAGTGGAATTTTTAAATAAGATTTTTGAGTTCCTGAAAGTGGATGGAACGCCACTGACAACTATTTTCCTAATTTGGACAGGTGACTGAAAAGTTAATACAATGGCGCGGAGCGGGGCACCATTCTTATGAATTTTGGGTAAACCATAGATTTTGTGCGCGAAAGAACCTTTAAGGTAAAACTTATTATTAAATTGTGGGGTTATACGTAAATTCTTTTTCAATGCCTTTAATCAGGGCCGTCACTTATGGGGGGGGGTCCCTCTAAATATTTTTGGCACTCAGTAAGAAAAAGTACGCAAACGATTGGCACGAAGCGCCACAATTTTTCCGACTCCGCCAAAAAATTTTGTTCGTTTTGATAAAGACCACGAAAATACTAACATGTCATTTACAGAAATTAATTTAAAAAAACCTTCGAAAAATAAGTTTTTCAAAGAAAAGTAAAGGTCGTTTTAAACTTAAGCTCAGGAGATATGAATACCTGTTAAAATTCAAACTCAAAACGACCAGAAATTACTATTAAAGAATAAATGAAACCCAAAACGAACAGAAATTAAATAGACAATCATAGCAAAAAAACATACAACAAGTAATAATATAAATGAATAAATAGATCTTAAAGCGAGTAATGCTTAGATTGAATATGAAAATCAAGCTTAAAACGAAAAAAAAAGTAGTTTGCTATTAAAGTATAAATGAAACTTAAAACTAACAGAAATTAAATAAACAATCAATGCGAACAAACATACAATATATATATTAATGTAAATGAATAAATAAATTTTAAAACGAGTGAAACTAAAATTGAATATGCAAATCAAGTTTGAATCGAATAAAAATAACTACAAGCAAGAGTTTGGGTATCGCCTCACTGCAGAAGCCTAAAACCTACTGCGTCATTGGCGCCTTACTGAAAACTATATGAGTCTTGAACAGTCTTGGAAAGTATAAACAAAATCAAATTGAATATTAGATATATAATGATATTAATTGTTGAACGATCCATCAGTTCAAGTTTTTTTTTCACTGTAATTTTTATTTTTATTTTCAATGCTATAAAAGCTGGAAAAGAATAAATTTGTAATATACGAGTAATTCGTTTTCAGTGAAGCGCCAATGACGCAGAAGGCTTTAGGTTTTTGCAGTTAAAGAAATGGGGCAGTATCTAAATTTTGTTTGTAGTGAAACTATATTTGTCTTGACCAATCTTGGAAAGAACTAATAAATTAAACTGAATATTTTATGTATAATGATATTAATTGCTGAAAGCTCATCAGTTCAAAATTTTACTGTAGTTTTAATATTTATTTTCAATATTAAGCACAAAAGAAAGCATTTGTAATATAATTCGTTTTCAGTAAATCGCCAATGACGCAGTAGGTTTTAGGCTTCAGCAGTGAGGCGACACCCAAACTCTTGTTTGTAGTTATTTTTATTCGATTCAAACTTGATTTGCATATTCAATTTTAGTTTCACTCGTTTTAAAATTTATTTATTCATTTACATTAATATATATTGTATGTTTGTTCGCATTGATTGTTTATTTAATTTCTGTTCCTTTTAAGTTTCATTTATACTTTAATAGCAAACTATTTTTTTCGTTTTAAGCTTGAATTTCATATTCAATCCAAGCATTACTCGCTTTAAGATCTATTTATTCATTTATATTATTACTTGTTGTACATTTTTTGCTATGATTGTTTATTTAATTTCTGTTCATTTTGGGTTTCATTTATTCTTTAATAGTAATTTCTGTTCGTTTGGAGTTTGAATTTTAACAGGTATTCATATCTCCTGAGCTTAAGTTTAAAATGGCCTTTACTTTTCTTTGAAAAACTTAGTTTTTGGAAACTTTTTTAAATTAATTTTTGTTCATTTTTGATTGCAAAAAGTTTCAAGTTTTTATTGCATGGGAGGGGGGTTGCTTACTGTCCGATTATTCTTGACTTTAAAAAACAGATCTAGAACTTTCAATTTAAATCGAATGAGGCTTTTTTCAAAGTCTATACGATTACCTCTTGGATAAAAACCTTATATATGAACAATAGACAGCTTGCATAACTTGTGGACAGCGATTGACAACTATGAATGGATTGAAAACTTAGCTCCAATAAGGGTGTTTTGACCATTTCACTTGCTGACACAAAGGGATCACGACTGTTCGGAATTGACCTTAATATGATTTTGTGTGCCAAAGCAATTTTGCATCTATCACAGAGTATGTATTTTAACCTTATAATTGGATAAATATAATAGATTTACTTTGTGTTCTTCCCATACAAAACTTTACCTTATTAAAGTCTTTGGGGTTGGGGCGGCGTAGTTGGCATAAAGAAGAAAACTTTAGCGTAGACAGTAGGAGAGGGGGAGGGTAAGGTTGGAGACACATCCAATACGGGGCGGAACTTCACTTATCTCCTCCTTTCCCGATTTAGGAGATTAGACATACTCATTCGGCTGTAGAATGTTGGACCGTTTGAGTTGTGGAAGACGTTAAAATACTTTATATTTTCAGTTAGTGCAGGATTGATTTCATAGATTGTGGAATGGTGAACCCCCTGGCCCATCATTTGGGCGAGCCTCAACTCATAATATGCAATTTTGATTAATTGTTCCGTGTTATGGGCATATATTATTCTATATATGTTATTTTGAGTTATACTTTTATCGCATTGCGTTCATTTTTAAACCTTGGGATAAAAACTTAAACCTTACCGGAGACAGTGGTGGGGGGAAGTCTCCCCCCTCACATGCATAATTGATCAGCCACAGAGAAAGAAATACAAGTGAAATTAATCTGTCTTTTGAAAATGTCTTTTTTCAAAAGACACGAATAAAATCGTTTAAAGGAACCTTAAGTGCGATCTCTGACATTTCCGTTGATTCTTTATTCCCATTACTTTCAGATGTAAATTTAGAATATTATCGAATGGGTTTAGTCGTCCCCTCCCTGAATAATTCACATTTGGAAAACCCACCCCTGGGAAATTCCTCCCCCCCCCCTCAAAGAACATTTTCTTTTCCTGTTGATAATTCCCCCACGTTAAATTCCACCCAGCAGAAATTTCCCAGCCGTGGAATATGCTCCCCCAAACATATTCCCCTCAGATAATTTCGGATATTCATAAAAAAGAAAGCAGAAATTTCTACTCAACTTTTTGGGTCAGAAGCAATGCTATTATAGCGTTACCTCAGTAAAGGGCCATAAGGGTTCAATAAATTAATACTTATTTATTTTTCCAGGGGCACTTTATGTGGAAGAGGTGGTCGCATAAACTTTGGAACGGGGTTCATTGAATTACAAATTAAAATTTTTAGTGCCCTTACACCAGGGGCGGATCCAGGATTTTTAGGGGGGGGGGCAAAATAGGTTGATCCGATAAACTTGCGTTAGGAGCAAGTTTAATTAACACAATCTTGCGTTAATTAAGTAAATTACATTACTTTAGACTATGTTAGGGGGGGGGGGCCCTCGCCTGGATCCGCCACTGCCTTACACTCTCTGTTTCATTCCTTGTTAGGGAGGAAAGCAGATGCCTAATAGGTGTGTGTTAATGCCAAAATATTCTAACTCTCATTTGGCCTTCAGGTATAAACAGAATTAGTTAAAAGGAAGGGGTGGGGAAAAAGGGCGTGGGGGGGATATTTGCCCTTCGATAAATTTTGACTCTTAAGACCTGGACTAGAACTTCCAATTTCCAATCAAATAAGCACTCTCTGAAGTTTATACGAGAATCCCTTCCTGCCCCTCGGCCCTGGGTGGTTTTGTTGACGCCAGAGTTTTGTTACTTAACCTTTCAACTATTTTTAACAACATTTTTATCTGATGCATTTAGGGCGTGGAGGAGGGTATGGGGTTAGTTGCCCTCCAATCTCTTTTGATTCTTAAAAAGTGAACAAGAACTTTCAATTTCCAATCAAATGAGCCCTCTCTAAAGTATATACGAGCATCCCTTCCATAAGAAATAATATGAAGGATTCGGAGAATCCTTAAATTACAACCCTTGCCCTGAGGGCTGTGGAGGAGTTGTCATCCTCAAAGACATAATTTCCAGACCTTAAAACTACGTTTAATAAAATAGCTGCCTCAAAATTTTGATTGGATGTGTGTGGGGAAAAGGTGGGCGTCAGAGGGGGGTTAGTTGCCCTCAAATCACTTTCGACTATTAAAAAGGGCACTAGCCCTTTGAATTTCCAATCAAATGAGCCTTTTTTGAAGTTTCTACGACACCACCTTCTATAAAAACCTTATATGCCCCCAGGGTATAACTTAAAACCCTTGCCCTAAGGGTTGTGGGGGAGTGTCCTCCTCAAAACATATTTTCTATCTGGAAATCAACTACGCTGAACAAAATTGCTATCTCAAATTTTGATTGGATGTGTTTGGGGGAATGAAGGGCGTGGGGGGGGGGCTAGTGACCCTCCAATCACTTTCGACTATTAAAAAGGGCACTAGCCTTTTGAATTTCTAATCGAATTAGCCTTTTTGAAGTTTCTACGACAACGCCTTCTATAAAAACCTTAATGTCTCCAGGGCATAACTTAAAACCCTTGCCCTGAGGGTTGTGGAGGATGGTTCTCCTCAAAAACATATTTTCTATTTGGAAATCAACTACGCTGAACAAAATGGCTATCTCAAAATTTTGATTGGATGTGTTTGGGAGAATGGTGGGCGTGGGGGGGGGGCTAGTTGCCCTCCAATCACTTTCGACTATTAAAAAAGGCACTATCCCTTTGAATTTCCAATCGAATGAGCCTTTTTTGAAGTTTCTACGACACCGCCTTCTATAAAAACCTTATATGCCCCCAGGGCATAACTTAAAACCCTTGCCCTGAGGGTTGTGGGGGAGTGTCCTCCTCAAAAACATATTTTCTATCTGGAAATCAACTACGCTGAACAAAATGGCTATCTCAAAATTTTGATTGGATGTGTTTGGGGAAATGATGGGCGTGGGGGAGGGCTAGTTGCCCTCCAATCACTTTCGACTATTAAAAAGGGCACTATCCCTTTGAATTTCCAGTCGAATGAGCCTTTTTTGAAGTTTCTATGACAACACCTTCTGTAAAAACCTTATATGCCCCCAGGGCATAACTTAAAACCCTTGCCCTGAGGGTCGTGGGGGAGTGTCCTCCTCAAAAACATATTTTTTATCTGGAAATGAACTACGCTGGACAAAATGGCTATCTCAAAATTTTGATTGGATATGTTAGGGGAAATGATGGACGGGGGGGGGCTAGTTGCCCTCCAATCACTTTCGACTATTAAAAAGGGCACTAGCCCTTTGAACTTCCAATCGAATGAGCCTGTTTTGAAGTTTCTATGACAACGCCTTCTGTAAAATTATATGCCCCCAGGGCATAACTTAAAACCCTTACCCTGAGGGTTGTGGGGGAGTGTCCTCCTCAAAAATATATTTTCTATCTGGAAATCAACTACGCTGAACAAAATGGCTATCTCAAAATATTGATTGGATGTGTTTTGGGGGAATGATGGGCATGGGAGGGGCTAGTTGCCCTCCAATCATTTTCGACTATTAAAAAGAGAACTAGAACTCTCGATTTCCAATCGAATGAGCCCCCTTTGAAGTTTCTACGACGACCCCTTCCATATGAAGTGCCTCTGGGAAAAAAGTATAATAATAAAACATTGGAGCCGTATGGCCTTTACTATAGGCAACGCTACATTGTTGCCTCTGATTGGTCGGTAAATGCAGCAGTTTTACCGACTCCTGCCATGATTATACAGATGGTGACGCAATTTTAGATTTGAATAAAGAGCATGGAAATAGTGACATGACATTTACCGAAATCTCAATCTCGGTGGTAAATGCAGCGATTTTACCGAATCGTGCAGTGATTTTTCGTATCGTATTCAAAACAGACACTATGTTAATTATTGATAAAAAAACAGTCGGTAAAAATTACCATCCAGTCCGTAAAATTCCTCACTCCCTCCCCCGAACATTTTGGCTAGTAACGAACCTGCCCCTAATTTAGTTCTTGTTGCATTTATGTATTTGTCAGTGGGGTCAAAATCGAGTTTCTTAAAAGTGGTACTATGTGAAATAACGGCTTTCATTTTCTGTTCGTAATCAGAACTGTCCATTATTACAATGGTTTTGCCTTTATTAGCTCTAGTGATAATGAGGTCTTAATCCATTTTTAATTGTGAAAATATTTTAATGTCATTTTATGTATTTTCATTTTCAGTTTTGCTCCTTTTAAAAGAATTTAATTGCTTTACAATTTCGGGTCTAAGATCTTGTGGAGCCTCTACTTTATCAACAGAAGTAATTATACCTGCTTCTACCTTAGAAGCTATTTTCTAGTAGAAAACAGAAGTCGAAAAACAGAATTTAGACCCTTTTTCAAAATTGCTTCTTGTTGACAAGTCAGAGGTTTTGATGAAACATTTTTAATAGTAGGACCTGGACAAAATCGAAGCTAGAAAATAACGAAATCCTGGAACTTCTCAAATAAAAATCTAATGAATTTATCCACTAACCGATTCTTTGAAAGATTGAAATCATTGTTAAAAGATTTAAGTCATGTCCTTAATTCTGAGAAAATACCTAATAGAAGATTATTCCTTAATATGTTTTCAAAATGATTTATACATTTTACGAGACCTAAACCTAACTGAAACGTTAACTTGAAACGTCTTTGTTTCTGTTAACCTAACTGAAACGTCGAAACCTAACTGAAACGTTAACTTGAAACGTCTTTCTTGCAATTTTTTGAAAAATCTTTCTTGCAATTTTTTAAGGCAATTTGTTGATTTTACAGATTTGCATGTCTTTTAACAAGTGACAAATAAAAATTGATAGAAGTGGCTAAGTGTTGCCCGTAAACTTGACGAAAGAAAGATCTAAAGCCGAACTGGCCAGTCATGACAAAAAGCAGAGAGAGAGAAATTTCACGAAAAGAAAACAAACAGGAATACGGCCAGTAGAAGGAAAAGGAAAAAAACTAAAGCGACGCGGATATTTCGTCTGAATGAAACAAGGCCTTTTCAACGCTAAGCAAATAAAGATAAAAACTAAAATAACCTGAAATCCATAACAAAGAAATAAAACAACACATAATTTCTTAGACCACACTGATTTTCCATTTACAAGAAATTAAACAAGAAAAACGGGTTTTAATTTCTATAAAGCAGTGGATACAAAACACTTAATTAAACAAAAATACTCCGAATATTTCGGCCCCACATCCGGGAGCCTTTCTCAACGGAAAAAAAAAATTAGCATCACCAGAATACATAAGCAATGAACTAATTTTTATTAAGGATATTCTAATAGGTAATGGCTATCCGGAAAATATGATTTCTCAAATAATTGAAAAAATGAAAAAAAAAGTTGACGGAACCAAAAATATTAGAAGAAGATGGGTCAAATCAAGAAACAAATTACATAACTTTGCCTTTTATCCCAATATTATCAGAAAAATTAAGAAGAGAATTAAAAAAACATAATATAAACACAGCATTTAAATCAGGACAAAATATAAGCTCGTTGTTAAATAAAGGGAAAGACAAGGTACCGAGAAATTTGCAAAAGGGAGTACAAAATTCCATGCTCTTGTGGTAAATTTTATGTGGGAAGAACACAACAGATTTTAGAAAATAGGCTACAGCAACACAAGAATGCCATAGATTGCGCTCTAAAACAAAACAAAACACCAGAAACGTTTGAGTCAGCAGTTGCAGAACATCTTTATAATTTTCCTCATCACAGTATTTTATTTGATCAAACAAAAATAGTAGATACATCTGTAGGACTTTTACAAAGCTTCAGGGAAATTGTAGAAATAAAAAAGATAATATATGGGGGTATTAGTATCAATAGAGATGAAGGGGATTTTAGGATCAA
The DNA here is from genome assembly GCA_027921565.1 of Artemia sinica. NCBI lineage: Eukaryota > Metazoa > Arthropoda > Branchiopoda > Anostraca > Artemiidae > Artemia > Artemia sinica. The sequence continues at coordinate 81,926,054 of CM051258.1, read as the reverse complement.
TTCGATTTATAATAGTTTAATTGAAAAGCAGGTAAAATTTTCAACCAGTACTATTTTTGATAATAGTTCGGATACGAATGATGACCTTGCGGACAAAGGTCAGAATGGGTTAAATGCTGGGAAAGGTAAACGAACTGCAGCTAAGCTTGCAAGAAAACGAATCTGTTCAATTTATAATTCAAACATTGGGTGATGAACCTGTGAGATCTATTTAGGGGTTATGGGCCGGGGGTTAGCTGACCTTTTTTGTTTTAGTTTAAGTATAAATATATTTTCATTTTTTGATAGATTTCCATTTATATTCTGTGAGAAGGCGTGTTCCAATCAATATAAGCATTCGATTTTGTTTATCGCCAGTGAATGGAATTGTTTATTTAATATGTGAGTTTTCTTTTCCTATTTATTTATATTTTTTCTTTTGTTTGTTTAGTATGTTTTTTATGTTGATGTAAGAAATTTTTTTTTTTTTTTCGTTGAGAAAGGCTCCCGGATGTGGGGCCGAAATATTCGGAGTATTTTTGTTTAATTAAGTGTTTTGTATTCACTGCTTTATAGAAATTAAAACCCGTTTTTCTTGTTTAGTTTTTTGTAAAACAACAAATATTTATATACACAATTGTCACTACTGTGACTGAGCGTAACAGAAGCTGAGTAGAGTTGCTTCAATGAAAACACTCGCTTCAAACAAACGTTTCAGGAGGCTTGCTAAATTTTAGACGAACAAGGAATATTATACACGCCACAACCCAAATTCCTCATTTGAAAAGTTTTACACTGGCCAAATTTACCCACAATTTGTTGAACGATTTATTAAGCATCACAACTCAATAGATAAAGCTCTAAAACTTAGCAAGCCTCCTGAAACTTTTGTTCCGGCTCTGGCAGAACACATTTTTTTTCACCCTGATCATTACGTGTAATTCGACGACGCCACGGCCATTTCTAACGATAGAGGGTTTATACAGTGGGCTAGGAAGGCAATTGAGATAAAGGAAAACATCTTCTTACTAATATTTCAATAAATAGAGATACTAGTAATTCAAATATTGGCCCAATATATACCATTCTCCATAAAAGTGAACCAAAAGCTAATAAGGGACTAGGAAATAAAATTACCAAAGGACTAGATTAAATACAGGAGAATTGCAGTAGCAATAAATAGGATTATTTCGCAACTTAATAATTAATTTCATATTCACTTTATTTTTATTCAGTCGCTTTAGTATTTTCATTGAAGCAACTCTATATAGCTTCTGTGGCGCTCAGTCACAGTAGCGACAATTGTATGTATAGATGTTTGTTGTTTTATTTCTTGGTTTTTAGTTTTAATGTTTGTTTTCATAGTATTGAAAACGCCTTGTTTCATACAGGATAAACATCCATGTCGCTTTAATTTTGCCTTTTCCTTCTACTGACCGTAGTCCCGTTTGTTTTTCTTTTCGTGAGATTTCTCTCTCTCTCTCTCCCCCTCTCTCTCTCTCTCTCTCTCTCTCTCTCTCTCTCTCTCTCCTCTCTCCTCTCTCTCTCTCTCTCTCTCTCTCTCTCTCTCTCTCTCTCTCTCTCTCTCTCTCTCTCTCTCTCTCTCTCTCTCTCTCTCTCTCTCTCTCTCTCTCTCTGTCTCTCGGTCTTTGTTTCAGAAAAGTGGTAGTTCGGCTAAGGAATTAGGCCTTGTCTAACAAAGTACCTTCAAGCCGCGTGCAGCTTGAAAATCTTGAGAGTTTGACCTTTAGACTCAAAATTACATGATTTTTTTTATTTTTTACCTTTCTTCAAATAAAATTTGTCCTCTTCATCTTTCATTTCGAATACAAGGATAAATTGACACTTTAATTAGCAATCTTTTTTGTCAAAGTCTTTTCTACAGTTAAGAGAAGAAAATACTCGCGCTTTAAAAAAGTGTAAATCAATAGTACTTTACGATCAATTTTTCAGTCTTATTTGACTCACTACTGGAATTAGATGCACAGTCTTAGATTTGAAAAGTCAGGTGAAACAGCAAAGTTGAACAGCCACTGGAGATACTGTAATTCCGTAATCAATTCAACGTGAAAAGTTGCACTATCAAGCCATCTTTAAGTCAAAATAGAGAAAATGTGTATATAACCTGTTTTGGGATTGGACAGCCAACGTTTCACAAACCAGATTAATATGAAGTATAGATCGCTGGTACGAATTATGAAGGGTGAAATTGAGTAGGAGATTACAGAAAAAACGAAAAATGTAAATAAAAATTTTATTTTTAAATGCTCTATTTCCAAATGCAATAAAAAGTAATAAAGTAGTCTTGTTTTCCTGCTAAACAGCAAAATCAAAATTTTAAGACTGAAAATGAAACCTTGACAAAAAGAGTCTTCATGAATGTTTGGCTAGAATATGGCACGACTGCCCCCTACTTTCACTTTTTGGTCATAAAAATGACAATTTTTTTATGTAGCAGGAAAAGAAATTTACTTTTTAGTACATTTAGAGAAAATAATTTTTTAGAAAAAAAAGAGCTTTTTTCACCAATTTTTTCACTTGAAACCTTATCCCGTTCCATTAATGGCCATATTGTCTACACACATAACAATTACATTTTCTGAGGGATAGTACAATTTAACAAAACAAACACTTTTTCAACTGCAAGAAGTAAATGACCAAGGATTTGTACTCGCTGTCTCAAAATTGAAACCTGATGTTCTTGCATTTTCTCCTAAAATAAATAACCAATCATTAAAATTACAGTCTTCAATTGAAAGTAGTTAACATGACTAAAATCAACAATTTCGTAATGGATACTTCATGGAAAATGAATGATTTAATTAATAACTAACACATTATTTATTTAAAGAAAGAGTTTTTAGTTGAAAAATGATACATAATTTGCGAAGGTACCATTTCAGTCCTTTTTGGAAAGCTAAGAGCTAAGCATTTTCCTTTTTGGTAGAGAGGACACCGGCTCGAAGGAAACACCCTTTCTATCCATAGGTACCTGCCCGCTGCTCCCATGACCCACACTTGCTCCAAAATTGCATGTAATATTTGTGACCAGTTAGGAACAGGATCATAAAAAACCTCAGTTTAGTCTTATTACAACGCCTCACTTTTTCAAGGTACCAGGGAAAAGAACAGTTACTGCAGCATTAGTAGATAAATGTTTTTTAACAAGTTTTTCCAATATTTTTATTTTACTCATTTTAACTCTTTCAAGAATTCTGTAATCAACTTTTCCTCATCCTACTTCATGGAAACGATTAAAATTAACTACGCTCGTAATTTTTTAACCTGAGATAACTGCCACCTCCTCTTCAATATTAACCCGTCCTAACTACTAACTATGTGTGGCCACAGTAACAGCCTGAAGCCTATAAACGGGTAGGTATACAGTTTTTTCAACAGATTTTGATCCTCGATATGAATTTACCTGTGTGTGGTGAGAGGCTGAGTCATGAGCTCACCCTTACTAATGGTTCTCAAAGATCAATGCGTAAGCAAATTTTCAGCTCAACTGAAATATTGATTTGATCTTAAAGCATAACAGACGAAGTTAAATAAAAGGCTTTAAAAGAGCTTCTTACTTCACAGAAGAACTTCACAGAACTTCTTACTTCACAGAAGAAATTACTTCACAATATGTTGAAAGCATGTCTGAAGTAAACCATACATACGTTTTACATATGTAATGTAAAACATACATGTCTGAAGGAAAACATACATGTGATTGTATGGAAACCAAACAGCCATACAAATATCAATTGTAAAGAAACAAATCTATTTTGGAGTTTAGAAAACCCCAGGAAAAAATAAAAATCCGAAATCCTGGTGTAACAAATTCCCGAACTTAAGAGTCGGACCATGATTTACGATCGTGTCTCTAAAATTGGATGATTTAGAAGAAAACACCATTTTGTGGTCACCAACAGAATAATTAATTTTGCTATTTTTTTTAGGTTTTTTATTTAATTAATAAAAAAAGTTACAAGAGAGTTCAAATTGTAAGAAAACATAATGTCTGTCATTAATAAAAGCAATTCAAATTGTTGTTTATTTTTTGGTGGAATCATCAAATAAATCATCCCTAAACATGAATTTTATCAGCTGGTCGTAAACATCCCTTGGCAAAGCTAAAAGTAAGGCTGAAGACAATTCCGATATTCTATTATTCAATTTCTGATCCCTGTTATACGAGCAAAAGTTAAATTTGTCAAACTAGCAAAAAAACAAGGGAACATGAAAACATGGATGAATCTTATGGAAATAACAATATCCATTGGAAATTATTGTACAAAAATGTTTAGGTGTATCAGAGAAAAAACTGTTTCGCCCCTTCCCACCCTTCCAGCACAATATTTGAAGTCCCCTCGACCCAGCCTCTCCCCTTCATACCAACAATACCTGACAGTTTCAACTTCCTCCCGGAAGCCGTCCCGAGATACTGCGGACAGTGGCGTCGTCCGGGGGGGGGGGAGGATTTGGAGAAAAATTTATTATACAGATAATGCCACTTGACTCTCCGGACATGGATCCCTTTTGCCCCCCCCCCCTCCGACAAAAATGCTGGAGCTAAGCTCTTGATTGCAGATATTCTATTTTGATAACCTTAATCCACACAGTACTTTCGATCTAACTCTTCTCATTTCTGGAGTATACTCTTGGGGGACTCTGGGCCAAACGAAAAGTCTCTCAGAGCTCCTAGCTATTTGGACGACTAGGACCAAACAAGACGCCTTTTTTACGAAGACCTATCTATTAATAATAGATAATTTGCATAATTCAGAGCCGTTATCTCCTAATTAAGAGCCGGAGATTTCGGGGATGTCAACCCCGGAGGTATACTTATTAGACCTTGCGACGTTTCTAAACAAAATAAGTGTCTCATAAACTCTCATCCAGCATCAAAGAGGCTACGGGGAACTGGGTATCAGAAAAAGGCATAGGAGGGAGGTTGGTGGTCCTCCAATAACTATCAGCCCTAAAAAGGCACTCGCACTTTCAAGTTCTAGTTGAATAAGCTTGCTAAGTTTCTGCATCTGCCCCCCCCCCCCTAAATACGAGATGGTCAGAGGAAAAGTTTTGCGTGTCCTTTTCTCCGAGTGATCCTTCTGACCCTAAGAACCCATAATCTTCGACCCTGAAAGTTTCGAGCCAATCAAATACCAAAATCACACAACCCCCTCCCCTCCTTTTTCCATTACATAAACCTCAAACAATTGGCAATTTAAATTATACATGACGTTTGTACCAGTGACAGTGGCGGTCATGCCAACCCCAACGCATTCGTATTGGAATGTTCGACTATATTGAACAGAACGGGTATCTCAAAATTTTGATCGGATGCATTGAAGGGGCTAGGGGAGGAGGTTAGCAAAACTAACGCGGGGGGATGGTTAACCTCCAATCACTTTCAACTCTTGAAAAGATTACAAGAGTAATCAATCGAATGAGCTCCCTCCGATGTTTCCACGATCACCCCTTTCATAGAAAGTGGCCACAAGAAAAAAGGATAAAACAATATATTGATATATTGAATGCACATAGCTCTTTGCTCAGGCAGCACTAGAGTGCTGCCTTTGATAATAGGTATCAGAAGTTGAACAATAAAATACTGCAATTGCCTTCAGTCCTACTTGAAGTATACTTTGTAAAATTAATTGAGGCTATTACCTAAATATACCTTTTGTTTCTGAGACCAAATTTTTTTCATAATTTATTTACGCAATATAACTTTACTTCAAAAACTAAATGTACTATAAATGTGTGCAAACCATGTTTTTATGAAACTTTTGCCATAAAGAAAACAATCCAAATCACACCAAAATGAAGCTCTCCAAGGATCGGAGTGCAATTGGTACTAATTGCAAATTTTCATTGCTGTGAAACTTACAAAGCGAACCTAGGACTAAAACCCAGAGGTTCTAACAGTAAAAACCTGTAAATTTTCTTACTTACAGAACTTGTTGTGGGTGGAAGCTAAGGGGAGACAAGAATACATAAACGAAAAATTGCAGAAATAATAAAATCATACCCAGCGTTTTATTTCTCAGCTTTTTCGTTTTTAAAATAAGTCTGAATATTTGACAATTTTCAACAAATGTCTATAATTCATGCAGAGTAAAATGAAGATGCTGAAATTTCACAGCTAGCAGTGAATCGCACAAGACCAAGGGGAGAGGGGAACGCAAATCATAGAACGAATTTCTATTCCACACAAAACAAACTATTTCTCATTTTTGCGAAAAATGGTTAATAAAATGCATAACTTTCCTTGGTTGTATCTTGCGACTTAACTACATTTTTATGGGCCAAAACTTTCAAGTCTTTTCGTTTGGACTGATTCTCAAGAATCCCCTAAAGAATATATACTCTTGCTTACATTGCAGTAAAATATAACAAGATTATAGTGATTGCTTACTGATGGCAAAACCCGAACCGTATTGCAAAACTTTCTAAAAAGCCGAGCAATATTCGAATAAATCAAATGGGACATAATCGGACAGTCAAATGGGTCACCAACTTTCCGAAATCGTGGAAACTGTTCAAATTTTCTCGTCTGAACTGATCAAAGGGGATCTCCCTGAAGATTGTAGACTACTGATAATATTAAATCAAAAGAGAATATGCTAATAATGACATCTTACTGGTGGCAAAACTCGAACAGTATTGTAAAACTTATTAAAATTCGAACAAATTCTTGGCACCATCGTATAACTAAATGAGCCACCAAATGTCCATTACCAGTGTCACGTGTCCACTTCGAATATCTATTAGGGAAATCACTTGTGAATGCTTTCAGAGCCAGGTCAACCTAAAAATAATTCATTTAATAGCAAAATAATTTCTTGTTACTACCACTATCAATCCTGACGGAACTATATGCTCAAAACTATTCTAGATACAAAACTATTCTAGAGACACTATAGGACAGCAAAAGAGGCTGAATAGACTCATCATAGGCAAAGGAAGAGGATGGCAAAGATAAATCTAAGCAGAACTCAGATAACGAATATTTTTAGAAACAGCAAATGAAAATTTAGAGAAAAAAAAATCGAAAGTCAAAAAAGTTTAAAAAGTTTGTGCATACCTTTGTGGTAGACCTACTGGGTTTTTGTGACAAGAGAGATTTTCCTAAATTACCCTAAAAAACTTCTGGATTATCATTTTTTGTGAGACTAAATATAATATTGAAGTATGGAATTTGACGTCAAATACTTGAAATTGATTGTTAAAATGGGTGAGAACAAGAGATATCGACTAGACATAGCAAAAAATGCGCATCAAAACATTTTCCATGCGTTTTGTGATTTTTTTGTCAAAGGTCCGTTTTATTTTTTGTTCGGATCATCAACTTTGGACACTGAGTCAGAAAATTGTAGTGCAGCGGAAAAAAAACTTTCGGGAATGAATCTAAAGCTAAAACTGGGCCTGAGGAGTTGCGTTCACGTTCCAACCTTCATCTCGTCTCTAGTTGTAAGCAGAGAACCAATTCACAAATATATAGAGGAGGAGGGACCAAATATTTCTTTTTTTTTCAATGAAGATACAAAAAAAGAATTTATCACAATCTAGGGGGACGGACCATTTTGTATTTTTCGACTTCGTCAATGAAAAGATACATAGGGACAATCAATCTATGGGTGCAATCCCCACACCCCAATTGGCACCCCTGCTCGTAAGGTCCAAAAGAGTACATGAAGATTGGTCTATTATTATCTGGCTTATAGGCTTACTGAATGTGTTTTGAGTTTCTATGGAAACTACAAATAATGCGCGTAGTTTTCTGATTTATATTTAAAGTTTTAGCTCAATGGTTTCTCGGAAATTCTGGATAGATCAATTTTCATAAAGTCATTGATGTTCACATGACATCGTGAACTAGTCTCGGATTTTTTTAAGTTGAGACAAGTTTAAACCAACTTGTATCCAAATAAACTTTGAAGCCTTACATGTAGGGAAGGAATATTAATAGGAACAGAAACAGGTTCCCAGGTGCCTGTTGGTCCATGGATAAAAGTTTCATCAGCCAAGACAACCTACAGGTGTCATCTTAAGGTGCCCCTTTGCCTTACCAAGTACTGCCTTACCTTACAAATGTATGTTAGCATACATCTATATAAATACCGGAATTGTAGAGCGTAAATATCGAATAAAAAATCGAGGAGTTGTGAAAAACCAATTAAAAGGTCAAGTCGTGTAAGGCCCAGTCTGTTCTGCGACCCTTGTTTTCACTTATATTCATAGTGAAAACACTATGTATTTAGTGAAAACATATTGTTTTCACTTATATTATATTCATAGAACAAAAATAATTACTACATTTTGAAAACGAGTTTATTTTTAATCATTAATGTTTATTATTTTCGACTTTTTACTCTCCCAATTTTATTTATGCTATTTTTCTGCAGCAAGACTGCAAAAAATTTTGAACTCATCAGAAAGTAAAATTTTATTATTTTGCGTTTCTTCACTTTGACATGTATGGAGAATTGATTATTAGAAATGAATATGTGGACGAAAGGGAATATGTAATTAAAAAAATTGGTTTATCTAAGATTCGAACTTAAGTTGCTAGTTTTCTTACCGCAGCATTCTTACCGCTGGCAAGTGTGGCAACTGGCAAGTGTCCTTACCGCAGCGCTATCAAGTCTTGAATAATAATGTTTGTTTTATACTTATAACCGTGCCCGATTCCCCTTTTATATTGATTTATTTATACAAGGGAGAGAAGGGTGTATACAAGAGGGGGATATTTTGGCGTTGCAGTATTTCAGTGGCATCAGAAGTGTACACAGTCGTAACATTTGGAAATAATTCATTCAGAAGTGGTAAAAAAATGGCTCGCACATTCCACACAAAAGTAAAAAAATACAAACCGATGAGTTGAGGAAAACAAGATAAAAACAATGGTAATCATAAAGCACAAGCACAAGACAATCTTATCAATCTGCAAGTTATAGCAATAAGGGAGGCAGGCTAGGGTACCAATTGACGAAAAATTAGGGGGTGGGACAAGGATTTGGGGGATTTTTTATTAAGATAAATAAAAGATATGTTTCAAAACTTAGGAAGGGGTAATTGCCGTCACCCCACTGTCACCCCTAGAGGCAAGCACTACTGGAATAAATTGGGCTATTCAGGTCTAAGTCCTACTAAGTGTCTAGATTCCTCCAGTTTTTTCAAACTTGTCTCTCCCCTCCTCACTAAGAGAAACAAATGCTTTTTACGTAACTAAAGGAAAAATGTGAAGGGCGTTAGGGAGGGAGGGGTTGATTTATCTGTGATTTTATATATAAGGTCGAAGGGGAACAGCTTAGGTATCGATTGAAAGCAAAGAAAAACAACAATTCGTTGCTTCTCTCTTCATGGTTTAATCATTTTTTGCTCAATTTAAACGTGAGTTTTAAAGCAAAAATAGAGAAAATTTCGTTGCTGTTGAACTGATTTTATAACAGGCCCACTAGCTACGCTTTGGGTAATTAATCTTCCCTTCAATCCATCTATTTCAATAAAATAAAAATTCAAAATAGGGATAAAATCCTTTTTAATAGACACTGTATAGAAATTCACAAAATACCAGATATTTCGGTCACATATACAGTGACCGTCATCAGAGTTTTACTACTGATGACGGTCACTGTACATGTGACCGAAATATCTGGTGAATTTCTACACAGTGTCTATTAAAAAGGATTTTATCCCTATTTTGAATTTTTATTTTATCGTCATGGAAAGGGAGTATGGTCTCCGAAATTAACTCCACCGGTTTATTATGTATTAGTTTGAATAATAACAGAAAATTGATTACATAAAGGAACGATTTTAAATTTCTAGATATTTACCACAAAGAAATTACAGGTCATAAAAAAAAATTTATTACATATGTTATACCATATGAAGAATTAATCCAAATTATGCTTGCACAGCTAATATGAAAATGTTAGCCAAAAACAAGCACTAAGAATCATAAATGGTGAAGGGAAGGTTCCATATCATTATCTACTAGGTAAGTTCAAACTCAGCACGTTGACCAGGAGAAGGATTTTGTTGTGAGTTTTGTTGAATCTAGCCAGGAAAACTATGCACTAATTTTATGTTTTTTTTTTTTATTTTTTAGCCAAGTTTTGACTCCTTTTTTTTATGTATTTCATAATGATGTAAACATCAGCGATGACAAAAACTTTCCATATGATATATATTTTTTAATGCTATTTGTGACGCGAAATTCAAATTCGGCAACCATGCTATGAAAAAAAAATTTAATTAAATTATATTCTAATACTTCAAAGAGAAGGGGTGGATGCCCGAATACTGACAAAGATGTATTTATTGTCTAAATTCCATTTACAGCATACTTTAGCTTATTTCCGAGATTAAGAGAGGGGCTTGGACAATTCAGCCACTTCTGCTGCGAGTTTGATAATAATTTTTAAAAATATATATTGATATTCAAATATGCTCGCATTCTTATAAATCAATACAAATATTTTTTATAAGTCTGCTTATGAGTATTTAAATCTGGAAACCCATATGGAACGCCGTTTTCAATTGTTTATGCGTTTTAGGTAATTCCCCTTGGTAAAAATAAGACTCAAAACTTCGCACTACCAAATTGTTAGTGTCGATGAACTGAAGGTAAACAACCACTCTTTTTTACAGAAACCGACTCTAAAAGGCAGAATTGCAACTAAAATATAAGCTTCAGAAGAATTTACTTTATATATTGTGACTAATTTTAAAACCTACTCATAAACAGTTAATAGCACGAAAAATTTTTCCAAATTTTAGAAAAAGGGTTTAGTTTATTTTGTTAGACTTGAAGATTTTATATGAATGAGCTGAAGTCGAGCCAAGACCACGAGTAACATCAGAACCAACACTAGCCAAATGAGCACTAAAAGATTCTGCAATAGCTTCATGTCTTTCTTTCTCAATCTCAAGTGTTTTTATCCTTTAGTGTATTTATCCTGACAAAGTATTATCAGACAACTTTATTTTGCTAATTATGACTAAGAGACATCATATTTGGGCTTTGCCCACGAGAGCCATGTCTTGTTTTGAATTAAATGAATTTGAATTTAAATTTGAATGCCTCTTTGATTCAAGATCATTTTTATCTATTAATAATTCTGGGTAAAAATTATTGCAATTATTTCCAATCTAGGCCTTAACCAATTATTTTGATTCCAACTTAGAATTCTAAACGTTGGTACTTACTGGGTAAACTAAATATCTTACTTACTTCTGTCAAATTTATAGAACTATCAAGGTCTTCAAGTATAGTACCAGTGATGAAATTAAAGCCTCTGTGAGCGCAGTTTTCTAGAAGAACTTTCAGTCTCGACGCATTATATAGCACAAATATCGCATCTAAACATAAATAAATATTATGACTGATAATATTATTTTTTAAATATTATCAAAAAATAAGTTTTTCAAAGAAAAGATATGTTTCAAAACTTAAAGAGGGGTAATTGCCATAGAGAGCTAAAGACGAGCAGAAATAAAATTATATAATAACTCAAAGATAAACTAATAGAAATTACTATTGATAGATAAATGAGATTCAAAACGAACAGAAATCACTAATCAATTTAAACCTACAAATGAACAGAAATTATCACAAACGAGAGTAACGCTAAAGCCCTCTAAACCTTTTAAAGGCCAGGGCGTCATTGCACTTTACTAAAATTAGAATATATTTAAAAAAATTTCTCTTTTATAAGGTTAAAAGATCCAAAATTCCTGAGACTTCCAGGAATGAACATATTAAACAATCAGCCTGCTTTCATTAGTTCTTTTCATTAAACTCGATCATTATGGTGATTTTCTTTCTTCTCCAGTTGTTGTTAATGATTTAATAAATAAAAACCACCCCGTTTAAAATACATTTTGGTTTCAATCAAATACAAGTAGTGTTTAAATATTTTGAGAGGAAGACAAGGGGACAAATAGCACCACTCACAAATAGCACAAACTTTGATTAGGCCTGAGATTTATTTCCCTCTTTAGTTTATTTTTGTTGATGTTGTGACAAATAAAACAAAGTTCACAAAATATAAACAGCTCTCAGTAAAGCACAGATGACGCTCTGGCCTTTAGAAGACTTAGTTAGCCTTACTCCAGTTCGAGATAACTTCTGTTCATTTTAGGTTTGACTTGATTATCCATTTATGTTCGATTCGAATCTCATTTATTCATTAAAAGTAATTTCTGTTCGTTTAAGTTTGAACAGAAAATAAAAGTAATTTCTGTTCGTTTAAGCTCCTAAGCTCTAGTCTTTGGTTTGATTTAGCTTTTTGCTTCTTTTTTTTTTGAAAAACTTCTTTTTTGAAAAGTTTCTTTAAATTATTTTTTTCATTTTAAATTAAGATTTTCTATAGTTAATAAAAGGAATATTTGAGAGGCTTTTGTCGGTTTTCTGCTTAAGAATAAAGATTTTTACTTACTATTTACATTTTAGATATAATTTTGCAGCAAATCTTAATACTAGTCTTAGAAAAGAATTTTGGGTGGGTGGGACGGGGGAATACTATTCAAATGGATAATTTTTGGTCTTCAATAGAGTGAAGTCATCCTAACCCCCACCCTGGTAAAACCTTGGATATAGAACAATATCGATGTATATTTTTCTCAAAGCTTAATATATGATATTTTGTTTTAATTGCTTGCTTGTTTAAACAAACGATTTTTGAGCTAATTTATTAATTTTGATGTTCAAAATAATAACAAAAACAAGATATCAAGAACCAATGCGACCAGATTTGTTTCCTGATTGAGGCTCCTTTGGTTCTAAAATTCCAATTAATGCGTCTTCATCATGTATTATAAATTTCAAGCAGATTGGTCTCACCAAGTCGAAATTTCAAGCCTATCCCCCCTCCCCCACCTCCAATATTCTCTCTAAGTTTCAACTCAATCCCTTAAGCTACTAATTTCCGTTCCCAAGCCCCATACCCGTGTCTTCGAGCCCCATACCTGTGAAGATTGCCTAACAAAAGATGCGGAAATCATCAATCTCAGGAAACAGATTACTAATCTTAAATTTCTTTATGATAGTTTATCTGATCGTTACGAACGTCAGAAAAGTGATATTTTCAAGGACAATGAAATCAAAATGTTAAAAGTCGGTTTTCAGCTAGCAATTGTTGATGCTATACATGCATTAAATCCCCTACATCGCCCAGTGTTTCTCCTTCAGCTGATACTTCTAATCCAAACATGCATTATCCAAATTCTTCAAGTTGCGTAAAAACTGTAAATTTCTTTGAACCTGAAAACGTCACTATATGTAATCAAGCAAGTGCTAGTAAACTTCCCTCGTCAGAATTTTTTCAGGGGATTAGCAAGGTTACGCAAACTAATCCTTCTGACCTTGTTTCAAATGAAGATAATTTATTCTTGAAATCCAGTGGTAATGACACATCTTTAAAGATTGACAATGATGTCGAACTTACAAGCGGAAATTCTCACCCAATGCAATCATATATTCATAAAAATGAGTTCTGTGATCTTAAGCGTAATCAACCTAATGTGTGCTATAGATTTTTAGACAGTAGATGTTTGTCTAGTAATTGTAAATATTTACATTTTTGTAAGTTTCATGTTTTTAGCCGTTGTATAAATAATCTGTGCAAATACCCCCATGTTGATATCTGTAAACAATTTTCAAGTGGAAGATGCTTTGGCTGTGCAAAACATCATATCAAATTGCCCATTAAGAGTCGTAGTAGGTTCCACAAAACTGGGCTACCCAGAGGCCATCTAAATTCTGCTAATCCTACTAAATATTTTTTAGACCATCGCTCACACACAAGAAATCCCACGAGCCATCAAATCCCTACCAATCGAGTACCTATCCAAAGGATACCCCCGTCTCCATATCCACTTCCACACCCCCTTCCTTCTTTTTCAAAGATAAACCCACCCACCGCTTGGGCTGCTTTCCAACATTTTCCTACCCTTCCATCTATCATTCCCCACCACCTTGCGTACCCCCTCAACATGAACTCTTCGTACCATTCCCCTGCAAAAATAACCTCATCGCTCTTGATTCCTCCCATTCACCCCAAACTCAACCGCTACTTAGTTACCGCTGTTTAGAGTCTCCGCTAGTACCTGCTCAATTAAATGCAATCGTATCTGAAAAAGATGGATTTGATTACCCTGTCCCTTGTTCTCACTATCCAAGTTTAGCCCCCGTCAAGAATTCCACTAGAACCCCTGACCCCATCTGTGATATAAAAAAAGTAAAGTGTAAAAAAGGTACCTTTACAAGTCGCTTTTTTCCCCAAACTTTTGCTGGGCAACGCTGAAAGCCTTAACTTTGAAAAACTTAATTAATTAGACACCCTTTCTAAAATATATAGATTAGATGTAATCGCTATTACTGAAGTTCAAGCTCAAAATTTGCACATGTTAAAGATTAACAATTTTTCTCAGTTTATTAAACTCAGACCAGAAAACCACCCTCTGTGTAAGAAAGGTGGCGGAATTCTGTTCTTTGTCCGTAATGACTTGTACCCAAGTGAAATATCAATTCCGTGTCTCGCTCCCTTTGATGAGATTATGTGGGTGTGTGTTCGACCTAAAGTCTTGCCGCGTCCTTTCAATTTAATTGTCCTATGTTGTTTTTATTACTCCCCTAATCAGAGATCCGCTGACAAAATAAATTTTATCGAAAAATTACATGCAAGTGCTGACTTCGTACTATCAAAATACCCAAATGCAGGAATTTTCCTGATGGGTGACGCAAATGATATAAGACTTGATTCTACATGTAATACTTTTAATTAAAAACCGGTCGTTAAAGTCCCAACTACAAAAGGCAATACTACTCTTGATTTAATTTGCACTAATCTTTCGAAGTTTTACAATCCCGTCTCCACTCTGCCCCCTCTAGGGGGTAGTTAAACCTTTAGCCTTTTCATATCTCCGCTGGCTAAAGTTAAACAGTCGTTTTCTATAACTGAAACCACTTATAGACCTCTCACTGACTCAGGACTTTTTAATTTTGGCTCCTGGATTACAACTGAAAATTGGTCCACTGTGTATCAAACAAATGAAGTTGACTACATGGCTTTGTCCCTCCAAAATCTATTGAGGAGTAATTATGAATTCCACTTCCCTGAGAAAAAATTTTAAACGTGTTCTACAGATAAGCCTTCCTTTACTGAGTCTTTTAAAAAAACTTATAAGAAAAAAAATCAATTTTTTCAAAGCAGGTCGTATTACTGAGGCTAATAGTCTAAGGAAGTTCCTAAAGAAAAAATTAAGAAAAGCAGCTTCTAATTATTATAATAGTAGAGTCAAAGATCTATGTTCTAACAGCCCCAAGCAATGGTACAGAAAAATTAAAGAAATATGCGGAAAAAGTCCTTCCGAAGTTGATTTTCATCTCCCTGAACCCCCAAATAAGACTGCCAACGATTTAAGCTTATACCTTGCTTCCATCGTGTAAAGTCTCCCCCCTTTCACTGGCTCAAGTCCAACTATTCCTCCCAATACTTCCCTCCCCTTTATTTCTCCCTCTGATGTTATAAATAAAATTCTAGAGCTTAGAAAATCAAGTATTTGTCCCTTGGACATCCCTGTTGACTTAACTAAAGCCTTTTCAGACAAAATTGCTGATCCTTTATCAAATATTTTCAACCACATCACAAAATTTGGTAAATTCCCAAGTTGCTGGAAACAAGGTTTTATAACACCTGTCCCAAAAAAATGCACCAGTCTGACTTTCACCAACATTCGCCCCATTACACTCACTTCAGTTTTCTCCAAACTTTATGAAAGTTTCCTCTGTGACTGGCTTAGGGATATTATTTGTCCGCGTATTGAACACCCGGCAGTTTGGTAGCTTAAGGAAAACTTCCACCACCCATTACCTTGTGCACTTAATGAATACCATCGTAAGTAACCTTGATAAACCAAACGTTTGGCTTAACCTTGTCTTAGTTGATTTCCAAAAAGCTTTTGACCTGGTTGACCATACCATCCTAATTCGTTCACTACTGGTTAACTTTGAACTTGATCCTCTGTTAGTAAATATTGTTATATCATTTCTTTCGAATAGATCTCAAGTTATTAAGAACAAAAATATTTTCTCTAACCCCCTCCCTATATATTGTGGAATTCCTCAAGGAACCTTATTGGGACCACTTTTATTCCTTGTCATGATTAACGATATTGGTAGGGATTTTCCCCGAAGGTGGAAATACGTGGATGACTTGTCAATCCTGGAGGTATGTCACTGGAATACTAAAAGTGACCCCCTTGAAATCCTAACCCACATTTCAGATGATGCTAAGAACCTAAATATGAAAGTAAATTCTACCAAATCAAATATAATGACGGTAAATTTTTTGAAATCCACTCCCGCTTTCCTAGACCCTATCCCACCCAAAATGCTTGTGAAACATGTTAAACTCCTTGGTGTCACAATTTCAAATAATCTTAAATGGGACATGCATGTTTCTAATATTGTTAAACAAGCAAACGTTTCATTATCTATGTTAAAAATTTTAAACAGATTTAATTGCCCTAAGATGCAGTCCCTCAGTGTTTATTTATCATTTATCAGGCCGCTATTAGAATATGCATGCCCGGTCTGGCATTCGCATCTTTCAAGCGAGCTTAGTGACAAAATTGAGTCGGTCCAAAAGCGTTCGCTCAGGATCATCTATAAAGAGAGCAAAATTCCAGACTCCTTCCTCCTTAAATCCGCAGGTGTTACCACGTTAAAAGAAAGGAGAGTACAAATTTGTTTGTGTTTTGCTAAATCCGCAATATCAAATCCTCGTACTGAGGACATCTTCCCTGATTTACATGACCCCATTAGACCCCGTCTCCCCCGCTTAGCTTCCTTGGCAATTCCAACATATTCACCTATCCATACCGTTACTGAGAGGTTCCGGAAAAGTTTTATCCCCTTTATTTTGGCGCACCTAAATAATCCCTGAAATATGCTCTGTACCAAAATTACCTCCTCCGTCCCTTATTTTAGGTGTTGTGTATGTTCACAATAATCATGTGTCATTTTTTTTTCTCTTTATCTTTGTCACTTTTATTTTCCCTTTTGTTGATAATTATTTATGTTAAATTTCTTTTCTGACCTTTAATTTTGAACCTTTTTTCCTTTAATTGTATTCCTTTCTTTAATTGTAAATATTTCTTTTGACAACTAATTTGGCTTGATTTTAAGTGTTTTTTTTATTTTATTTTATGTCTTTGACCTTGAACACGATTTCGGCAATGTTTTTCTTCTTGACTGTGATTTTCTTTCATCCCCCACCCCTTCTTCTTCTATTCTTCTGTTTATATTCTAGCGATTTGTTAAATTCTTATCGACAATTTTTATGCTTGATTAGTGTTTCTTTTCTTGCTGTATTATTTGTTTCTTCGTTTTGCTTTTTCTATTTCTTTTGACATATGAAGCGAATTCGGCTCTATTAGAGCTTGTGATAGCCTTTAGAAAATAAATATTATCTTATCTTATCAATCTTATATTGCAGATATGGTATTCTGATAACCTAAATGCATTTAGTGGCTTTTAATTTAGTTCTATCCTTTCCCCTCAGGCCACACTTTAGCATCCACTCGCCCCCCCTAAAAAAATCCCTGTGACCTTCAATTTAAAAGCCCATCGTGCAAAAATTATTAGTGTCATAGGAGCTTATAGTGCAAAAACGTTATTTATTTATGAATTGGAGACAAAAATTGGTTAGCCCTTTCCAATTTGAATTTCTATCAAGGTCTTCAAGCATAGTACCAGTGATGAAATTAAAGCCTCTATGAGCACAGTTTTCTAGAAATTTCATAAATGGGCCATGTCCTGAACACTAGCCTAATCAATAAAAATTATTTAAAAAAAAATATTTGCAAATTTTAGCAAGGTAAAATGAAACTTTCTTGGTTTTTTTAAACAGGTTAGATTTTTTGTTTGAAATTTCGCGAACCTAAAGTTTCTGCGCCCGGGGCAAGTATCCCCTCTGTCCCACTCCTAAAACCAAAAGGTTTTAGGTTTTACTGGTGGAAATCAAACATGTGTCTGAAGTATTTAATAAACACTGTTGGATTGGGGATTTTATATGGCAATAGCAGCATAAAGCTCATAGTACGCAAGCTACGAAGACCAAAACACTTACAGTGTCTTCGATCTACCCCTCCACCTTCCCTAAGTCAAAAATATGAATCCACTTGACATTCAAAACACCCTAAAGTTTGAACTCGATTGTTTGGAATATTCCCAAGACATTGCAAATAATTTGGAAATTCAGGTTCACATAATGTATTTCAATTTACTGAGATATGCGTGTGATTTCCAGAGCACATACTTGGAAAACTCTGGTATTCTTCGCCTAGTAAACGATCCGTAAAAGCAAACTCGAAATAATACAACTAATTAGGAATAAAAAGTCTTTGGCCAACTTTAAGACCATAATCCCAACAAAATATATAATTTTCTTGGCCTGATTTCGAGCTAACAGGATACCAAAGATCAAACATGCCTTCCTTTTCCTTATAAAATCTATGGGTAAACAATGGTCAACTTTCATAATTTATGACTCTTGTCCCAGGGGTTGCGTGGGTCAGGTAATCCCTGGAGGTATATTTGTTGAACCTTACAACTATTTTGAACAAAACGACTATCTTAAAATTTTGAAGGCTGGGTAAGAAAAAGCGCACAGGAGGGGCTATTTGCCCTCCAATCCCAGTAGAACTTTCAATATCCCATTTCAATGACACATTTCCATTTGGAGGTTATTACAGGTATCCCCACATAGTGTCTTTTACACAGACACTAAAGATCCAACTAGCTAATTCCAAATTTATTCTAAACCTCAATGTAAATAGGCCTTTAAACTTTCAAACGTTTGGGCGAGTTCCTTTTGAACCGGATATGTTTTCTCAAGTCATTTTTGTCTCTTAAGAATTTTTAAAACCGCAAAATATGAAAAAAAAACAATCAAACCTTTAAGAACCGAAGTTGATGCTTCACCAGCAGAAATAATGAGTGGTTTGTTTGGAGGTACTCGAAGTAGAACATATCTTTCTACAAAGTCAATCAGCGTGTTTAATGGAACATTTTCATCCTCTCTAATTGACAAATGCTGGATTTTATCTTCAATGTACCTATCACGAAAACAAATTAAAAATTAATCCAAGAAACAAAAACATAAAAACTAATTAAAATTAGTTTAAATGTGATTTGCGACTCCTCTGAAGTCCACAATCGAAACAAGCTCAATTCTTTGAGTTTTATTGTTTAAGTTCAGGTTTTTAAATCTAATTTATGATTAAATATTGTTCTTTCAAAGGACTATTAACTTTGAAAGTTTGAGTTCTAATTTTTATAATTAAATTGAAAAAAAATTCAGTTCTAACCTCGAAGTTCCTACAAACAAACAAAAAATCACAGAAAATTCAAAATAAGGACATAAAAATCAAAATAAATAGTATTTAAACTCACTACTTAATAACACAAACAAAAGAAAAATCCAAAGAAACGGGACATAACTGTGCTTTAGAATAAGAAAAAATACAGAAACGAACATAAAGGCTAGAAAGGAAACGAGATATAGAAAAATAATCGCAATAAAGTGAAAATACAAGAACAAATTATCAATATGAAATTCTATAAAATGTTCTTAAGCTCACCAAAGCCTTTCAAACTAGTAAAAATACCATGTTCTAGTTCAGCACTGCTATGTAGAGTAAAACACTTTCTCAGTGCCTTATAGCCCCCCCCCCCCCCTCCCTCTCCTCACAGATTTAGTAATTTTCATTAGTAATAAGACTTCAAACATTTGTGTTCAAATGATTTTGTAAAACTTTAAAGAGGGATTTCTTAAGTTTTATACTTTACAAGTATCACTTAGTTCTTTAACCTAGATTTTCAAGAGTGTGACACCCACGAACGCATCAAGTATAATAGATGACAGACAGCATAGGTTCTTAGGATAAGATAAGATATATATTATAAAAATTGCTATCACAAGTCCTGAAGGGCCGAATTCGAACCTTACCAAAGCATTTTAAACTTAAGCATTTGTTCTAGTTGTGCACTGCTGCATAGATTAACACAATTTCCCAGGGATACCATCAACCCCTTTCCCTCACTATCCTCACAAATTATGTAATTTTCGTTAGTAATAAGACCTCAATGATTTAAGTTCAAATGATTGTTTTAAGACTTTAAAGAAGGATTTGTAGAGTTTTACACTTTAAAAGTATTACATGATTCTTTGGCTTAGATTCCAAGAGTATTACAGACCCAGACGCAGTGGCGTCATTTTGAGGGGGGGGGGCAAGGGGACAGTTCACCCTCCCCCAATAATTTGGAGGAAAAATTATTATATAGCCATAGCCCGTGGCCCATGACTCTCCGGATGGAGACCCTTCTTGCTCCCCAATAAAATGTTAGAGCTTCTCACCATGCACAGAGACATTAAGTATAATAGACAACAGACAGCATGAGTTCTCAGGATAAGCTATTTATTACAAAACACCGCAATAATGTCAAAATTATTAATAATTTGGACAGTTATGTCCTGTTTCTTTCATGAAACGCCCTAAGGTCCTGTTTCTTTCATGAAACGCCCTAAGGTCTTTTAAAGTTCACTTCCTAAGCTATTATATCACGTTTCCTCAGACACCATGGGTAGCATCCACCACATTCTCGCCAGTCAAAGATAGATCTTTACCAGCACAATAACTATAATGATTGTTTTATATTACCTGGTATCTACAACCTAAAAGCAACAGAACTGTGTTCACATCTTTGATCATGATAAAGCAAATCTTCTTCTGAGTGCTAATTATGATTAGGTATATGTTTACCAGCTCATGCGTTGCGACAAGTTTCCAATATTATCTGGTTACAACCTTAAGGTAATAAATATATGATAACACATTTATTCATGATAAAGCAAACATTCTGAGTCCTAGTGCTGATTAGTTATAATGAATAGGTCTGTCATTATGATTAAGGTTAATCATGATTAGGTCAAGAGGCATATGCTCCCCCTCCTAGATTTGGCTCCCCTATAGATTTTGAAAATATATTTTGCCCTCCTCCACAAATTTTGTAAATTGACACCCCTGTCTTCAGACAATAAATCAACAGTGATACTTTTAATACTTTTGTGATTAAGTAAATATTCTGGGAGTTATTGCTTAAATCAACCTTTTTAAAAAAAGATAGCAAAATGAGACTGTAATGTATAAAAGTAACTAAACCAATTGACACATATTGTCACTGTTATGCCTAAAGGTTGTGTCCAATGTTTTCATACTTCTGAGATTATTACCAAAAGCCATTTGTCAACCTCTTTTCAACGGGAGGATCAACCAGGCAGTGTCTGTTGAATCATACTATAATTCTCTTGTGCTACATTGCCGACTCATCCTTCCTTTGACAACAGATTGGTCAACAGTTTTGAGTTATTATTCCAAATATACAACATTTAGGTATGACAGTGATGATGTGTATCACATACTGCAAAACCTACATAGCAGGATAAAAATAAAGCGGAATTAGAAAAAACAACAATTTAACAAAATTATGGAAAAGAGGGTAATTGGATAAACAAACAAGCTATCTAAACTATTTTGCACCAAGCTTTCCTGAGGGATTTGAAATCATGACTGGATACAAATAAATGAAATCAGAGTTGATGTGGACTTAAAAAGTATTGGGCTATCAAGGATAGTAGCAAAATGTGGAATCAAACACACTAACAAATCGAAATAGAACTAAATATTGGTTTCCCCAAACACATGCAATCAAAATTTTTAGATAGCCATTTTATTCAACGTAGTTGAAAGTTTTGGAAATTGGGTCTTTAAGGATGACAACCCATGCCCCCAAAAACAGTCAGGGCAAGGATTGTAAGTTATGCCCTGGGAGCATGTAAGGTTTTTATAGAAAGCGATGTTGTAAAAACATCAAAAAGGGCTCATTCAATTGAAAATTGAAAGGGATAGTGCCCGTTTAATAGTCGAAAAAGATTGGAGGGCAACTAACCCCCCTCTCACGCCCACCTTTTCCCCAAACACATCCAATCAAAATTTTAAGATAGCTATTTTGTTCAACGTAGTTGAAAGTTTTGTAAATTAGGTCTTTGAGGCTGACAACCCCCCCCCCCCAAAGCCCTCAGGGCAAGGGTTGTGAGTTATGCCCTTGGGGATAAGGTTTTTATAGAACGCGTTGTCGTAGAAACTTCAAAAATGGCTCACTCAATTGGAAATCGAAATGGCTAGTTCCCTTTTTAATAAACGAAAGTGATTAGAAGGGAACTAACACCCATCCAACACCCACCATTTCCCCAAAAACATCCAATCAAAATTTTGAGATAGCCATTTTGTTCCAAGCAGTTTAGAGTTCAGGAAATTTTACTTTTGAGTAGGACACTCCCCCCACAGTCTTCAGGGCAAGGGTTATAAGTTATTCCCTGGGGGCATAGAAGTTTTTATTGAAATCTTTGTTGTAGAAACTTGAAAAGGGGCTCATTCGATTGGAAATTCAAAGGGCTAGTGCCCTTTTTAATAGTCTCGAAAGTGATTTGAGGGCAACTAACCCCCCTCTCACGCCTAACTTTTCCCCAAACATATCCAATTAAAATTTTGAGATATCAATTTTGTTCAACATAGTCGAAAGTTCTGGAAATTAAGTCTTTTAGGATGATAACCCCATCAGAGCCCTCAGTGCAAGGGTTGTAAGTTATGCCCTGGGGGCATATAAGGTTTATATAGAAAGTAGTTGTAGAAATTTCAAAAGGGGCTCATTTGATTGGAAATAGAAATTGCCCTTTTTAATAGTCAAAAGTGAGTGGAGAGTAAATAACTCCCCTCTCACGCCCACCATTTCCCAAAACACATTCAATCAAAGTTTAGAGGTAGCCATTTTGTTCAACGTAGTTGAAAGTTCTAGAAATTATGTATTTAAGTTTGACACCCCCCCCCCCCAGAGCCCCCAGGGCAAAGGTTGTAAGTTATGTCCTGGGGGCATATAAGGTTTTTACAGATAGAGTAGTCGTAAAAACTTCAAAAGGGGCTCATTCAATTGGAAATTGAGAGGGTTAGTGCCCTTTTTAATAGTTGAAAGTGATTGGAGGGTAACTAACCCCCCTCTCACGCCCACCATTCCCTCAAACACATCCAATCAAAATTTTCAGATAGCCATTTTGTTCAACGTTGCAGAAAGTTCTGGAAATTAGGTCTTTGAGGATGACAACCCCCCCCCCCCAGCCCTAAGGGCATGGGTTGTAAGTTATGCCCTGGGGGCATATAAGGTTTTTATTGAAAGCGTGGTCGTAGAAACTTCAAAAGAGTTCATTTGATTGGAAATTGAAAGGGCTAGTGTCTTTTTTAATAGTTGAAAGTGATTGGAGAGCAACTAACGCCCCTCTCACGCCCACCATTTTCCCAGACACATCCAATCAAAATTTTGAGATAGCCATTTTGTTTAACGCAGTTGAAAGTTCTGAAAACTAGGCCTTAGAGGATGACAACCACCCTCACAGCCCTTAGGGTAAGGCTTTTCATTCATGCCCTGGGGGCATATAAGGTGTTTATAGAAAGTGTTGTCATAGAAACTCAAAAGGGCTCATTCGATTGGAAATCGAAAGGCCTTCTGCCCTTTCTAATAGTTGAAGGTGATTGGAAGGTTTGACATTTTTATAGTAAAGATCAATGTGGGTATAATGTATTATTTTTTTGTTGTTGTTGTTGTTTAGACCAGGGTACTTTGTATCGAAGGAGTTGTTTTAGGAACTTCAAAAAGGGCTCATTCAATTGAAAATAGAAAGGGTTGATACCCTTTTTAATAGTCGAAAGTGATTGGAGGGAAACTAATCCCCCTCCCACGCCCACCCTCCCATTTGTCATTATGTTTAAAAACTATATGTTGCCATAAGATTAAATCAAAATGCACAGTGTTAATACTAATTCCCAATAAGGCATATCAGCAGTATCCCAAGAACGACTGAGGGTATTATGTTCAAACTTTCGGGGCTACTTCTGCTCTTAAAATTTAACCAAATCAAAATAGCAAAAGTGTATCCAAGTTATCAAAGAAAGAAACAGATTTTTTGGCGAATTGTATCAAGTTTTCCATTTCAGGTCAACTAGAGGAGGTATGAAACTAAATTAAACACTACTATTTGTGTGCAGATTTTTAAAAGGGTGTATGTTGTTAAAAATTGCTGAAATATTTTCTCCAGCATATAAATAGCAGGCCAAACTATAAATTCTTAAAAAAACGAAAAGATTTAAAGCCTTATTTTCTTTTTCCCTGAAAAGACTATGTCAATATAAAACGAACAAAAATTAATTAAAAAAATTTTTTCCAAAAACTATGTTTTTCAAAGAAAAGTAAAGAACTCCTTTAAACAAAAAATGAGCAACAATAAAATCAAATAATCTACCAAGCGTGAAACTACCACAAATCAGCATCGATAAATAAATGAAACCCAAAAAGAACAGAAATTAAGATGAATAACTGAGTCAAACTCAAAACGAGCAGAAATTAACATAAGTTGGGCTCAAAACCCCTATGTCATCCCAAGGCCAGAACATAAATTACACTTTACTAAAAAAAAATACAAGTGAATGTGCATTGTCAGTTTAATATACATATACTGATGTTTTGTAATCAAAATGTTAATGTTATTTGATTTATTAAAGTTATAAAAGTAAAAACATTTATATTTTTTTCAATTTTATATTTAATTTATGTTCAATAGAAATAAGGAAAAAAGCTTACCCAGACAAAGATTTGTCTTTAGCATCAACATCTTTAATGACAACAGGAGCTATATGAATCCATTTAACTTCAGCAACTATCTCACAACCTTTGGGCTGTGATCTCTGAGAGAGCACAAAAAGTTTTCTTTCAGTTTTGTTGTTTTCTGAATATGAGATGCTAGTAAGTCTGTAAGGAAATAATTCAGTAATTTAAAAGAATGTCAAAATTGACCCATAGATTCCCCTGCCCATCCAACCCTAGATTTTGGAGAGCATCTTTTTAAGTATCTTTGTTGAAAAAATAAAACAAAGAACAAATTTGCCCCCCCTGGAATCTGAAAAATATACTTGTCCTCCTCCCCTTATGTCTTCATTGATTGGAGCCACTGCTCAGGCTATATACAGGAGTTTGTGGATTTGGTTGGTTTAACTATTTCTTCTCCCAAATTTATGACCTATGTATATTATTTTTCACACCAGAAAATGGTAGCAGTCTGTGAATATCATTATTATTCTTAAATTTTAATGTCTGGAATGTTTATTTTTCAATGTAAAAGTAATCTAGATAGGTTACTGTACAACTTTGGAAAAATTTGTTTAGAACATTAATTTCTGAAAAACTTTTTCAAGTGAATGAAACCACATTGTGACTTGTACTTGTTATTGTTCTGATTCATTTATTACTGTTTACAAGCCTGATTACCACAATGGACAGCATGTCAGACTTCTAATCTAAAGATCATAGAATTTAGCTCTTACAGTGGTCAAATGTTTCATTTGAATGTTTCCATAGTTCAATTTTTCCAGCATTTTTCACATGAATGATGTCACAAATATCTTTCAATAGTTATAATAAATTTTGTTGTCTGTGGTAAATATTTTAAAAAGCATATTACAATTTGAATTTGATTTTCAATAGTAGCCTATAGGATAATTCTCAGTAAAAGTTTGCAAAAAGATTTTCTGAATAAAACAAAAGTCCTTAAGAAAACTGCCTCTCTTTTAACTGAATAAACATTGGTTCCCTAGAACTTTTTTTAATCTGCAAACTTTCATATATAGCCAAGGGTATATCATAGTATTAGGCTCGCGTGGGTGGGGGAAAATTTTTATAGTGCTGAATATTATGTTTGGAAAGACTGACTGTAACAGGAATCAAATGGTATTACTTTTTTAGTTGTTATTGTAGATGGCTCTGAAATCTTTTACCAAGATGACCAAATCTTTTTCCTATTCTTTTTTTGGCTTTTTATATGAGTTTGATTGAATAATAAGGAAAACAGGGTTAAGTTCCAGATGAGAGCCTTTGTCCATCCTGGAAAGTAGCTGAGTTAGGTAAATGACACTTTCAGGAACTAATCCAAGGTCTAAAATATATCCTTAAAAGGTGTCAACAGCCTACTGTCTCTACCATTTCCTTATTTCAAAGGCTTAGGAGAATGCACTGAAGACAGCCCTTGTACCTATTAAAACTAAGATAATGTTTCAATCTTCAAACTTGTGTTTATAGCCAAAGCTAAATAAATCCAAATATTAATTTAAGGCAGGGGGATGCAATCCTGATACTGGTCCAGGATTGCACAAAGCCTCCATTCGTGGAGGTCCCAGGGACTTCTTGCTGTCCGGTTCTAAGCCGGCTTAAGCACTTCGGTGTAGACTTGAGAAGATATGTGATCCCCGTCCTGCACTGGTATCCGGGATCATTACTTTTCCTGAGGCGAAAATAATTTCAATAATTTAAAGAACATGAAAATTGGAACTTGGAATGTTACGACGTTAAAAAATGACTATCGTATCGACATGTTGACTGATGAATTCAGACGATTCGAACTGGATTTATTAGGAGTTTCAGAAACTCATATCCCAGGGGTAGGAAGCATGAAAGTAGGTGATATAGAATTTGTTTACTCAGGCAGGAAGGATGGAGTACATAGACAGGGAGTAGGGCTCATGATGAATAAGGAAGCTGCTAAGTCTTGTTTAGGCTGGGAAGGTATTAATAATAGAATACTAATTGCTCATTTTATGACTAGAAAGTTCAGGGTATCAGTTATAGTAGTATACGCCCCTGTAGAACCGACTGATGGAGATACTAGTGACTCAGATGAATTTTACTTACAGTTACAGGAGCAAATAGACAAGTTCCCAGGTAGAAATATTATGTTATTACTGGGAGATTTTAACGCCCAGGTTGGTAGAAATAAGGATAGATGGTATCCCAGCTTAGGTAAATTTGGTGTAGGAAAAGAAAACAGTAATGGATACAGACTTTTGCAATTTTGTAGGTATAACAATCTAGTTATAACCAATACGGTGTTTGGTCATAAAATGGCTCATAAGCTAACATGGTATTCACGTGATGGTAAGACAGCAAACCTTATTGATTATGTTATAGTAAACCGAAGACTGGCAGGATCAATACAAGATACTAGGGTATATAGGAGTGCTGTTATTGATGTTAAAAGTAAAGATCACCATCTAGTAGTGTCAAGGGTTAATTTAAAGCTGAAATATCGGAAGGGTAATTACCTCCCGGGAAGTTATGATATTAGTAGACTCCAGGATGAGAATTTGAGAGAAACTTTCCAGGAACAGTTGAATACTAAACTTGAGAGTTTAAAATTTGATAATGTGGAAGATGGTTGGAATAATTTTAGAAAAATAATTTTTGAAGTTGCTGAAGGTGTATTAGGGAAGAAACCTAGAACTGCAGCTAAGAATATTAGTGAAAAAGCTTTATGTTTAATAGAAAGGAGAAAGGACTTGTACAAGAATTATCTGAGTGATAGATCGCATGAAAACAAAAGAAATGTAAAGAAAGTGGAGAAAGCATTGAAATATGAACTAAGGAGGTGTGAAGTGGAGGCCATGGATAAAATTGCCGAGGATTTAGAAGATGCAGCTAGACGGCATAATAGTAAAATATTGTACTGGCACGTTAACAAATTGAGAGGTAGTAGTCAATCCGGACTTGGCCCAGTTAAAGATAGGAATGGGGTGGCAATTAGCGATAAGGAAAAAGCTAAAGCGAGATGGGCCGAACATTTTGAGAACTTGCTTAACCGAGATAGAGTTGCAGGAAAAAATATAGAGGAAAATGAAAAAGTTTGTGATACCTTGGATGTGAAGGAAGATTTGTTTTGTGAGGAGGAATTAGCAACAGTACTAAAAGGATTAAAGAATAATAAGGCTCCAGGTGCTGATAGGGTGGTAAATGAGTTTCTTAAATAAGGTGGCGCTGAGGTTAGAAATAAGTTATTGAAGATTATGAATATGATTTTCGAAAAAGGGGAAGTACCTAATGATTTTAGGAAAACCTTAATTAAGCCACTTTATAAGAAAGGTGATAAAAGTGAGTGTGGTAATTATCGAGGCATTAGTCTGGTCTCTGTAGGTAGCAAATTGCTTAGTAATATGATACTTTTTAGACTGATGCCGTAGACAAAGTTTTAAGAGAAGAGCAGTGCGGTTTTAGAAAAGGTAGAGGATGTGTTGACCAAATTTTCACTCTTAGGCTAATAATTGAGAAGTGCCTAAGTTTTCAAACACCTTTGGTCCTCAGTTTTATAGATTATGAGCAAGCGTTCGATTCTTTTGATAGAGTAGCTTTAGTAAAGGTTTTATCCTTGTATGGTATACCAGACAAATACATTAAAGTGATTAGTGCTATGTACGAGAATAACACTGCTGCGGTTAAGGTAGGAAATGAGGTTAGCAGCTGGTTTTGTATTAAATCAGGAGTTAAGCAGGGTTGTGTTCTATCCCCCTTTATATGGATTATTTTGATGGACTTTGTTTTAAGGAGCACAGTAAAGGCAATGGGAGACCACGGAATCAAATGGGGAGGGAAAAGTCTCCTGGACTTGGATTATGCTGATGATTTAAGCATCCTAGATGAAAGTGTGAGCAAAATGAATGAAGTTTTAGAGGTTTTGCGAGTTCAGGGTGCTAGTATTGGTTTGAAAATTAATGTTAGGAAGACTAAGTCACTAAGGCTAGGAATAAGTGAAGATGAAAAGGTGACGTTGGGTAATGAAAAGATTGATCAGGTGGGCAGCTTCACTTACCTTGGTAGTATTATTAGTAAAGATGGTGGGAGCAGTGAAGATGTTAAAAATAGAATAGCCAAGGCTCAGGGTGTTTTTTCACAGTTAAAAAAAGTCTGGAAGAATAGGAAGATAAGTCTGCAAACCAAGATTAGAATATTAGAAGCTACAGTGATGACAGTGGTCAAATATGGCTCTGAAGCATGGACGCTCCGAAAAGCGGATGAAGATTTGCTAGATGTTTTCCAGAGAAATTGCTTAAGGATTGTTCTGGGTACCCGGTTGACTGACCGTATTTCAAACAATAGGCTATACGAAAAATGTGGTTCAATACCGCTTTCTATGTCTATAATGAAAGAAAGGTTGAGGTGGTTAGGGCATGTTATGCGGATGAAGGATGACAGATTGCCAAAGATTGTTCTTTTCGGCCAACCATCTAGGGCTAAACGGAAAGCAGGTCGTCCCCGTCTGGGGTGGGAGGACGTCATAAAGAAAGATTTAAAGGAAATGGGAACTTCGTGGGCGGGTGTAAAAAGGGAGGCTTTGAATAGATTGGGGTGGAGGAGGAGCGTGCGTAGCTGTGTTGGCCTCAGGCGGCTTGGTGCTGCGATGAGTTGTTAGTAGTAGTAGTAGTAGATTCAAATTGGATTCAAATGGTATTACTTTTTTATTTTTACTGTAGCTAGCTCTGAAAGTCATCTACCTAAATAAATAAATCTTTTCTTATTCCCTTTCTCTGGCTTTCTACATGAGTTTGACTGAATATTTGAGAAAATAGGGTGAATTTCTAGATGAGGGCCTGTTCTCATCTTAGACGAAACTTTCAGAAATTAATCCACGGTCTATATATCCCCAGAAATAATTGACAAGCTACTATATCTATTATTTTCTTATTGCCAGGGCTTAGAAAAATATACTGAAGACATGTCTGTATGTATAAAACTAATTATATTAATATCAGTATTATGAAAATACTTTTACCTTATTTTTTTATGTTTTGTCTCTTTTTCTTTGGTACTAGTTTTTTTTCATAATATTTCAATTGGACCTTAAGCCATATTAGGGTTTCTTCTAAAATTAAGATTTAAAGCTCTTTAGTTTTACATATCCTAAAAGCCTTATAAATCTGAACACTTTTTTTGTGTCTCATTTGAGCTGTAAATCTATTTCTAAAGGTTTTACTTTTATAACATAAAAACTTTTTAAGGCCATTGCTGTTTGTAGCAGAAAAGGGTGAAGATGGATAATTCAGAAAAACTCTTTGGTACTTGTCCATTATATAAAACCCACTTGAGAAGTGAACTTTGGTGACAACAAAATATGATGAAAACAGAATACTTTATTAGCAAAATTGTGAAGGTCATTTGTGAATTATTAAATTGGGAGCTTCGGCATCGGCTGACCGCCTCAAAGACAAAGAAAAGTTCATTATTAACATGATTCTTGACCTAGTTCATGTTAGTTCATTATTAACACAATTCTTGAGGACAACAGTTAGTTTCCTTTGACTAGTGATAGAATATAGTGTCTCACCATGGATGTTCAAGAATCATTTCAGATTGGTGGAAGGACTACAACACAACTGAACTGGAACAAGCAGGTTTCACTCATTTGAAAGTGAACCACAAAATAATTTTGTTGACCCAGAAACCAGCACCTCTACCCAAAAAGTAGAGAGAATATGGGGTTCCGCAAAGTGGAGGAACAAACATCACCAAGGTACATCCTTGATGCCTTTGTGCACCATCATTTACACTCGTACTTAGTAGAGTACATGTTATTGGTGGCAGTAAGGGCAGAAGGTTGAGTTCATTATAACGTGATTCTTGAGGGCATTTCTGTGCTCTGGGAGCATATTTCCAAGTTGCAGTTTTTACTGTTTTGCTAATAAATTATTCTATTTTCATCACATTTTTTTTAGGTTATGTATTTAATATATACTATGTTTACCCCCCCCCCTAATGTGGAAAAATATAGCCCAAATTTGTTTCTAAACTATATAATTTTGTTTTATTTTGTTAGCATTCACCAGACTTCACTTCTTGAGTGTGTTTTATATAACAGACAATTACCAAAGCTTTTTTAAAAGTACTAAAAAACTTCAGTGTGAAAAGCAAGGTATTGAGGAGGAGGCAACACCCCCCCCCCCATATACTTAATAATTTCTGTTTGTTTTCAGTTTTAATGTTGTTCCTTACTTTCAGCTGAAAAAAACTTGGTTTTTATGTAATATAAAAAGAACAACATTTTAGTTTAATTTAGTAATATGGGTTTCATTGAACAAACAAGATTTTAAAATTATTTTGGTTCAGTTGATTGACATATTTTTTTATACATTAATCAAATGAATATTTGTAAGGTTTTTTTTCAGTTTTCAGCTTCAAAATTTGAATTTTGGCTAGCTATTTATATTTTAGACAAAACGTTGTACAATTTTTTGATAATAGGTTTATAATGGAATTTTGGGTGAACTGGGAGGGGGGAAAATAATTCAAACGTATTGAAAATATATATAATTTTAGCCTACTATAGGGCAGAAGCCATCCTAACCCACATGTTTTTACAACCTTGAATATCAACTATTTTATCATAACAACCTTATGTTATTATGTTTTGTTCTATCTGCTTGTTTATTTGAATAAATACATTTTGAGCAAATTTATTAATGAGCTTTATTTTGTAGCTTAAAAATAATAATGAAGCATTAAAGAAATTAAAATAGGATGTCAAGAATCAATGTAACCAGATTTCTTAATTAATGTTTTCTTGGTTCTGCAATTTTAATCAAACATGCCCCCCTTGTCAACTATAAAATCCATTCATAAACAAGTTTTTTTCAACTGAAAGTAAGAAGCAACAATATAATATAGGACAAACAGAAACTACTCAATATACTAGGGGGTTGACTCCCTTCCTCAATACCTTGCTCTTCACACTGAAGTTTTTTAGTACTTTTAAAAAAGCTTCTTGTTCTAATTAAACAGTCCTTATGTTTCAGAAGTTTTTCTTAATAATTGGTACAATCTGTCAAACTTTAGTAAAAAGAGTGAGGTATTGAGGAGGGAGGGGTAACACCATCAAATACAGAACACTGTGTGTTTGTTTAAAGTTTGAATGCTGCTCTTTACTTAAAAAAATCTTTTATTTGCAGCTCTTGCACAAGCTCTAGAAGTTATGGCAAGACAGCCCAACCAATCCTAAATACTTGAAGTTTGGCCAAACAAAGTGAAAAGTTTATAATGAAAAGGATAAGGTGACCCTTTAAGGTATCCTATCACCTTAAGAGTCAAAAGTGATTGGAAGGCTACCAGACCCCCTCCTATACCTTTTTTACCAGCCTGGTCCCCCTAGATACAGCCTTGAAGGAAAGTATTCAAGAAGGTGGGCCATAAACCTCTAGTTAGCTTGTTCAAGTTGCAGATGGGCCAACTCTAAAAAAACCTTTCCTTGAGATCTTCTTCTTCTATTTAACAGCAGGCGGGCTTTTCAGTAAAACTATTTAGCCCTTTTCCTTTTGCTTCACTCTGTGGGCTACAGAGCTACTGGCTTGATTGCCTCATATTTATTAGATATATTCAGATATCTTTCAGCAGATCTTTTGACTCTAGGACTTCAAATATAAGATGATAGATGTCGATTTCTATGCTCTGTGTGCAGGTATAGTTGGCTAGGCTCTTGGCTGATAGTGGGATTTTGTGGTGTTTGAAGTATTTTAACAGTTTACAAAGCAAGGTATGTTGTGCAGACGTCAGCATATTACATTCAAATAGGCAATGGTCAATTGTTTCATTATTCATATTACAATGCCTGCAAAGAGGGGATAGGGGAATTGAGCCACTTGAATTAGAAAGCTTATATGAGAATGCAAGGAAATTTAGTCCATTTGTTCCAGAACGAATTCTATGATAAATTTTAGAAAGATACTTATTGGGAAAGGGGGAAAGGATAGGATTAATCTTATTAAAATTCATATCTGATAGCCTCCATCGGTAAATATCTCTAATTGGGATTGGTCTCCCACTTGGCTGGTCAATATTTATAGCATTTTTTGCTATTTCATCAACCTGATGATTACCACTTATGCCAGAGTGGCTAGGAATGTACTGAAAGTAAGTTTTTATGCCACTTGAAGCAAGATTATCAATAATACTGAGACAATGATAAGTGTCAATGTCCAACTTATATTGAGGAGCTGAGGCCAGCAACTCAAGGCTTGATAAAGAGTCGGAATAGATGATAATATTATTCGAATTTTCAATCAAAGGTTGGTTTTGCTAAGGTGTTCTAATGCCATGATTATGGCATTTAACTCAGCAGACATTATAGATAAATTATTAAATAATCTCTCGCCCATTGCAATTTTCAGGTGAGGAAGGAAAACACCACTTGCAACCTTCTCATCCATTTTTGACCCATCAACAAATATTTGGAAGTGATTTTTATAGGTAATTGTATTAAGTTCTGCAAATTTTTTCTGGACAAAAGCAATGAGGGTTAAATCTTTATTCCATTTTGAAAATTCAGTATTTATTATGGGAAATGACAAATTCCATGGAGGGGATTGGGGGAAAGTAGGTGCAATAGACTTTGCTGGTACAGGGAACTTCTTTTGAATATTGGCATACTCATCTGCAATACCTCTATACATGGCTGGATTTCTTAACCAATTATGTAATGTGTGTGAGCTATTTGATTCAATTTTTGTAAGATGTTTTATCAAGAGAAAGCTACGTCTCTCCCTTATTGTTGTTAATCCACTCTCCATAAGCAGAAACTTGGTGCTTGTGGGTTTCCTAAGACCAAATATGAGACGTATTATATCATTTTGTGTTGTTTCAATTTTTTGCATCTGGGTCTTTGCACATGCACCATAGACAATGAGCCCATAGTCAATATGGGGTCTTATATGTGATTTATAAAACTGGAGTAAGGTTTTCTCCTTACAACCCCAGGGTGTGGAAAGAAGTCTTTTAGTATATTTGCTTTTCTATAACATTTTTTTATTGTGTTTGAAATGTGGAGGTGGAAATTAAGTTTTTGGTCAAGCATGAGACCTAGGTAATTAATATTATTATCTTCTGGAATAGTTGTTTTATTTAGAGTTAGTTTTGCATTAACATGGTTTCGCTTCCGGTGAAATTGGATTATTTTTGACTTGGTGGGTGCAATGGGTAAATCTGAATGTTGAGAGAATTTTTCAAACTGGAAAAGTGACTTTTGCAGATTTGACTGTGCTATCTGAAAGGTGTTGCCAGATGACCATAGCACCAGATCATCAGCATATTGTAGATTCGTGTGGGGTAGGTTCATGTCCCAGAGATAAAGGGCAAAAGGAGGCAACTGAGGACTGCTCCCTGAGGTAGGCCTTTGGATATTGTCTTTTGGGGTGAAGAGGCTGAACCAACACAAACAATGAAACTTCGCACTTCTATGAAGGATTTAATAAAGGATACTAGCTTAGGAGGTACTCCAAGGTTTGCAAGTTTATTTAAAAGGATTTGGTGGTTCACATTGTCATAAGCTCCTTCAAAATCTAGGAAAGCTGCCACTAGGATATTATTTTTTGAGAAAGATTCATTTATTTCATTTGTTAGCAAAATGAAAGCATCTGTTGAGGAGTGGTATTTCCTGAATCCAGTTTGAGTGTGTGGGATCATGTTATTTTTCTCAACAAACCAGAGGAGTCTGTGATAAATCATTTTCTCCATTATTTTCCCCATCACAGGTGTAATCATTATGGGCCTATAAGACTCAGGGTTATCTTTTGGTTTATTTTTCTTTAGGATTGGTAGGAGGGACGAACATTTCCATATATTGGGGAACCTAGAAGATGCCCAAGCGTGATTATAACAATTTAGCAGTTCTTGTTTGTATGAAGGTGTGAGATTCTTTATCCATGTAGGGTGTATATTGTCATAGCTACTGCTAGTTTTGGACCTAATATGATGTATTGCATTATTCAATTCCTGGATTGAAAATGGATTAGTTATGTACTCGGATCCTGGGCGTGGTTGGTAACTAGGGTTCACAGGAATTGTGGACAGCTTGCTTTGATTATTTGATGTTAGCTTATTAACAAAAAGAGTTGCAAATAGGTTAGCCTTTTCATTATCATTGTCATAATGGGTATTATTATGTATAAGCTCATACAGGAGTGGGTTGGGAGAAGTCTTTTTCCCACATATGTGGCTTATGACTTTATGTATAATTGGCTCATTTGTTTCTCTGGAGAGATTATTTGCAAAATTATTCCAGTATTTATATTTAGCATCTATTATAGTCCTTTTTAGATTAGATTCTGCTTGTAATTTTTTTAAATATGTAGTAGGTGTTGGTTTTTTTATGAATTCTGTCCTAGCTGCCTTTTTTATCCTCCATTTATTTAGGCACTCATTTGTCCACCATGCTTTAGGAATTTGTTTAGGGAATGTTTTCTTAGGTGTTGTCCTGGGGATAGCATGATTAGCTGTATTTATTAGTAAAGATGTCAATGCTTCAGCATGTGTGTCAACTGTTGTCTTAGAAATGCATGAACTTTGGGTGAAACTTGTAATTTCATCATTTAGCTTATTTTGGAAAATAGACCAATTTGCTTTAGTGTTGATATATTTGGATGTATGAGATAAAGTTTCAGCAGGTTCATTTAGGGAGCAAACTATAGCAAAGTGGTCTGTACATAGACTATCAATTTTATTTCTGTAAATTTTGTTCAAAAATTTAAAGACACAATTTGTAGGTCAATTGTGGAGAAATTGCCACTTTTGGGGTTGAAATAAGTATTCAGGTTTGGAGGGGTAGCAACAACTAAATCATTATTATTTGAAGTCATATGCTCAATAAATTTACCAGCTTTATTTGCTGGTTTATTCCCCCACAAAAGGCTGTGGGCATTGAAATCTCCACAAATAATGATATTTTTTAACATATTAGAATTATTTATATAATTAAAGAAATCCTTGGCATCTGTAGTTTGGCCATTAGGGTTATAAAAGCTTATTATGTAGGTTTTTAAATTATTCAGCCAAACACTTATACCAATTACATCAACATCATTTTCAAAATCTGGAAAATTGATGCCACAAAATTTTATATTATTATTAACTAATAAAGCTACACCACCTCCTTTTCTCTCTGAAGATCTATCCTTTCTCAGGATAGTATATCCCAGAGACTTAATTTGTTGATTTTGGGTTAAATGAGTTTCTTGGAGGCAAGCAATATTAATTGAATTACTATTCATAAATGATGTTAGTTCATTTAGCTTATTTCTGTGAGTGATCTTACATTCCATTGGAGTATTGATAAATGTTGTGTTGTTGATTTATTCTTCATATGAATGTGTATCAATGTTCAGCTTTGTTAAGAGTAAAGCAAGATCTTTTTTTGCTTGAATGAGCATATCATCTGGGATGTAAATTTTTGCCAATTCTGCAATAATTTTTGTTTTCTGTAGTTGATGTATGTTCATGGCCTGAACTGCATTACAGTTTAGAATGAATAAGCATATATTTGGGGATTGCATTTTTGGTAGTGCATCCTGTTTGTTGGTTAATGGATTGATTCCTGGTAGTGTTTCTGGTTTGTTTCTTCTTGGGAGGGAGGGCCAGGCTGGCCTCATCTCACCGGACAAGGAGGCTTGTTGGCTTGGTGATTGCTTCTGATAGGGATTTGAGCTAGGGGGCTTAGAAGATGGTGTTTTATATGGGGTGCTTGATGCATTGGGGGCATTTGACTTGGGGGTTTTGGTTGGTTTCATTACGGGCTTTATTTGGTATTGTTGGGCAGCATTTGCTTCCATTGCTGCAAAGGGGTATGGGATTGCCTTCTCTGTTGATATTTGGAGTGTTAGAGCTCTTTTCTTGTATGCAGGGCATAATGATTTATTTGTAGATTCATGTGGGCCTTTGCAATTGATGCATGTAGGCTGAGTGTTGTTGCAAGTTGTCAGCTCTTTAGGATGGAAAGATTTACAATTACTACACTCTTGGAGAATTTCATTGCATTTGTTTGTTGTGTGTCCCAGTTTGAAACACTTCTGACACTGAATAGGCTTAGGTTTGTATTCCTTGTGTGGTTTGATTTGCCCAAATAGGAATAATTTTTCTGGGATGTCAATTTTATCCTTCAGTGTGAATAAGAAGGATCTACTAGTTTTTAGGCCATTAGAGTTGGGTTTTCCAAGTTGGGTAACATCCTCAACTGGGATTGTGTTTCCAGCCCTATCTGAAAGGCCTTCTTTTAACTCCTGAGTAGATATCTCTGGGGGAACATTATAAACTACTATTTTTGTTGGTGATTGTTTTGGGTTCCAATTAGATGCAATAATTGGGGTATTCAGAAGGGATTTAAGGTTAATTATTGTATCTGCTGATTTCTGATCTTCTACAGCTATTAGCAGAGATCCATCACGGTTAATGTTAAGAGAGAACATTGATTTTAGTAATTTAAAAATTGCAACTCTTATTGCAGTGATCATTTTTATTTCAAAGGGGGTAGTGGGAGTAATTTTAAGGTAAATTCCTAAGTTTTTGGAGGGAGGATCTTGGGCAGGGAGAGGGGAAATGCTTTTAATTGGGGAGATTTTTTTCCTTTTTTTAGAACTTCTAGAGAGGACCTCTTGAAACCCATTATCATCATTTATGGTTACATTAGCCCCTACACTTATCATTGTCCTATTCTCCAAATTGGAGCTATCATTTGAACTTTGAGAAAGTGTGCTTGACCAGCCAAGATGGGTATCTTTCACTATGGCACATTCACTGGAATTTGATTTGGGATCTGGGGGGACATTTTTTTTTGGAGGACTTCTAAACATTGCCTATTGGAAAAAGCTTTAAACAGAGAAAAACAAAACTAAAGCAAGAAGGGAAAATGGAATGATATCAAACCGTCTGCACTATACTATGGGGAGAAGAACACCACAGTATAGCCCTGAGGATGAGTTGAGCAGGATTGGTTTGGTATAACTGCTGATTAGAAGCGATAATAATTCACAAGAAAATTTGTTTTAATTTTCTTATAGAGTTGCTGTTGTGTTGAGATGATTTATGGTCTAAATTTGTTACTGAAGTTTTTACTTTTCTACCTTTAAGCAATTTAGATATATCCTAAGAAGTATTAAACTAGAATTTCATGAATATTCTATTTTTGGCAGAGTCGGGGAGGGGGTTCAGTTTTCATTAATTAAGACCAGCTGTTAAGTAAAAACAATGGGTACTTATGCATTATGTGGTACCCACTTCTATATACTGTATATGGAAACACTAAAGCTTCCAGTTCAAATATGAAAGTAAATGACAGTAAATCTTCAATTTTAGCTATTTCATTTTTAAATTCTTCTGAACCAAATTTTCTACCAACTATCTGTGATTCTCTTAAAGTCAGGAAGATTAAACTCTTGGGAGTTATTATTACCAGTGATTTAAAATGGGAAGCAAACACATCTAGTCTAGTAAAAAAGAGGAATGCTGGGCTGCAGATGCTCAAGCTTATTTTGAAACATGGTGCTGCTCCAGATCACCTCCTCCAAATATTTACATCTTTTATTTGCCCAATTCTGGAATATGCAGCTCCTGTATGGCATTTTGGACTGCCTACTGAGCAAAGCGCCAGGACCAAAAGAGCTCTAATGATAGTATCAAAGCAGGCAGAAATGTCATATGAAGAGCTGCTGACAAAGTTTAAAATACAAACTCTAAAAAAAAAGAAGAGAGAAATTCTGCATGGATTTCAGAAGAAAATCTCTGATCCACCCAATCCACAAAACCCATTTCCCCCCTCAATCCACAACAAAACGACTCCCGCGCAGGGTTGAAGTGCCTGTTGAGAAACTTCAGCTGGTATGCTGTGCCCATCAGCAGTTAGCAAAAAGTTTTATACCTAATTTTGTAAATATGTATGATAAAAATTTCAAAATTTTGACTCATCATATTTTTTTATGTATTGTCATTAAATTTATTGTTTTCTATTTATTTTTTATTTTGACTTTTTAACTAAGTGTTATTTTTTTTTTTTTAATGTATTTTTTACAATGAATTATGTTTGACATGAATGTCAAATTCTGAAGATGATATATACATGTATAGTGCTTTTGAGAAATATATATAGTGCTTTTTTTTGGACATAAAATTCAAATTTGGTGATCATGCTGTGATAGTAATTTTTAAAATAAAATTATATTCTATTCTAAAGGAAACCAGTCAAACAGGCAAGACAGATACCTGGTTATAATGGTTTATGAACAAAATAATAAGAATTACAAGTTACAATTATGTGTCCAGAATGCTGTAATGTCCTTCACAATTGCTGAAAAACAATCTCTGCCTTCAGCCTTCACTGCCACATGTGCTTGGCTAAGTAAGCTCATAGATGTTGGGGGGCAGTATCTTGGTACTGTTTATTTTGTAATTTGGCTGGGCCCCATATCCTTTCTACTTTTTGAGTGTTTGCACCCATTATTGGGCTGACAAAATTTTTCTTATGATTAACTGTTTTATGTATAAAACCTGCTTCTTCCAGGTCACTGGTTTTGTATCCTTTCCAACAATCTGATGTTTTTGTTGTCCCTGGCTCTATGTGTAGCTTAATTTGTTTTAGCAAAGTTTCTGCACTTCAGTCAGGGACCTCACACAAAAATCTTTCCCCCATTTCTTGGCATACTCCACCAAACACCCACTGTCAAGGTAAAACTCATCCAGAATTATTTTTTGTTTTTTAAAAACACTGATTTGTCTATTTCAACTATGTGATCAACTCCTCCAAGTTTGCTGTTGCACAGAGAACATGCACACTTCACAGAGGTAGTTATTCCAATTGACTAAGCATAGAAATTGTATATGACTATATATAGACATATGTATAGAAATTCCTAGTTCTTTTTTACACCAGGCAACAGACAACCATTTGTTAGTCCAGAAATAAATGAAACAAACTGCAGTAAGAAGTGGTATTTTACTATTAGCAAACCACATATTACACACAAACTGACTTTTTTCCTACATGGCTGTACATAACATCTCCAATATTGTAGCTTCTCATACAAGTATAAAGTCACAGTGTGTCCATTTTTGTACTCTTTTGTCTTGGACAATAGCCCCTTATCCTGTAAAAATTCAACTGCCTCTTTTTCTGTCTTTGGCAAATCTTAAATTGTAATTTTAACATTCATATTAGTTCAATTCCACTCTAAAAACTGTTTTAGTACCAGGTATCTGTCTCTCTTGTTTGACTGTAGCATTTCCTGTTTGACATTCCATATACAATATATAGCAGTGGGTACTGCACAATGCATAAGTACCAAAATATGTAGCCTATGTCTCACCCTAAATGACATAGTTGACATCTCATAAGTGGTTTGTACCTTTAAGCAATTAGATAATTCAGAGCTGTAGACAAGTTTCATTGTTTGGTAAAGTCACAAACCAGGTTTTACTATAGCTGATGCTACATCAGATATTGACTAAGCATGTGGCTGTTATTGTAAGTCTTAATTATTGAATATGAGTACTATAAACAAGGTTAAAAGCTGATTTTTCTTAAGGTAAGAACAGATTTATATATTTAACACTAATATAGGATCAAATGTGAGCAGCATATAAGCATTAGGCTAATATGCAATAATCTGCATTATATAGAGAGGGGAGGAATGGACTTAGCAACATTAAAATACCTTCCTGTAATATAGTTTAGTCTGTATATCCACTCCAAAATGGTTCATTTTCCTAATTTAACCACTTGGTAAATATTTTGCTGTTCATATTATTGACTAATCAAATGGGGAGGAAAAAGTCTCCTGGACTTAGATTTTGCTGATGATTTAAGCATCCTAGATTAAAGTGTAAGCAAAATGAATGAAGTTTTAGAGGTTTTGCAAGTTCAGGGTGCTAGAATAGGTTTGAAAATTAATGTTAAGAAAACTTTAGTCACTACATCTAGGAATAAGTGAAGATGAAAAGGTGATATTGGGTAATGAAAAGATTGATGAGGTGGGCAGCTTCACTTACCTTGGTAGTATTATTTCTAAAGATGTTGGGAGCAGTGAAGATGTTAAAAGTAGAATAGCCAAGACTCATGGTGTTTTTTCACAGTTAAAAAACATTTGGAAGAATAGGAAGATAAGTCTGCAAACCAAGATTAGAATATTAGAAGTTACAGTGATGACAGTGGTCAAATATGGCTCTGAAGCATGGATGCTCCAAAAAGTAGATAAAGATTTGCTAGATGTTTTCCAGAGAAATTGCTTAAGGATTGTTCTTGGTACCCAGCTGACTGACCATATTTCAAACAATAGGCTATACAAAAAATGTGGTTCAATACCACCCTCTAGGGTTATAATGAGAGAAAGGTTGAGGTGGCTAGGGCACATTGTGCAGGTGAAGGATGACAGATTGCCAACAATTGTTCTTTTCAGCCAACCTTCTAGGGCTAAATGGAAAGCAGGTTGTCTGTGTCTGGGGTGGGAGTATGTCATAAAGAAAGATTTAAAGGAAATGGGAATTTTGTGGGTGGGAGTAAAAAAGGGAGGCTTTGCATAGATTGGGGTGGAGGAGGAGCATGCATAGCTGTGTTGGCCTCAGGCGGCTTGGTGCTGCAGTGAGTTGTTTGTAGTAGTAGTATATTATTAACTTACAAATACAGTGAACATACCACTCAATGCCTTTTTTTATGCTCTTTCAAAATACAATAATCACTTCTGTTGCAAATGAATTTCACTCTCACCCCTATATAGGCCTAGACCAATTCAGGGTATATATTTGCACATTAGGGGGAGGGGGAGGTGTTGATAGATTTTAACCTTACCTCTCATTTTGCATCAGAAATAAACTTTACCCCAACCCCCCTAATGTGCAAATATATACCCTGAATTAATATATAGGCCTACAAGGGTGGGGGGTAAAATTCAGTTGCTGCAAAAGTGATTATTATTTTTGAAAAGAGCATAAAAAAGTCGTTGACTGGTATGTTCACTTTGTTCATTTATCAGCCACCTTCCAAGGTAGTGAAAGGCAGCTTGTCTAGAATTTTATAACATGCTTCCTTTGGGTGGTACTGGGAGGGATAAAGCTATAATAGCAGCATTTATTAGACTAAAATACACATTTAACTGAGGTGAATTTGTATATTTTTTTCATCACTGATTTCTCCACTATGTTATAAACAATATTCTACAGATAGCCAAGTCCTAGGCTTTTTCCAGCAATCAAACACTAGTATCTATAGTTTATAAGTTTTATCATATCGTAACCTTTGGGAAACCTTTTGAAGTTCTACATTACGTGAAAAACACCATGATCCTTTATTGTGTTCAACATCTAGATCATAAATCACCGTCTCTGGGCTTGTCATGTTTTCAAGCTTTTAAATTTTGACACAGTTTATAATGTTAAATCAGGGTTGCCACTTTTTCTTACCATTGTTTAACTAGAATGCACAGACAAGAAGCAACATAATAGGCCTACTTCTTGTCTGTGCTAGAACGTGTCCGTCTTCAAATCTCAAGACTAGAAGTTTTATATCAGTTGTATTATTTACCAAAAGATACTTTGTTAGCCACTTGCATAGCGGCAGATTAACATAATATATGATGAAAACAAAATATCGATATAAAACATTCATGCAAAATATTCATATACAACAATCATACAAAATGACTTGGTGTGAAAGCACGAAACTTATATAGACATATAGAGCCCTTGCTATGGAGTAAATCTTTTGCTTACGACATATCTGGCAAAGTCAGAATGCTCAAAAATACCAAGAAAATGCTTCTGCTTTCATGAAGTGACATTTTTTTATGAAAATAAATATTTGAGTGGATTACGTCATAAATCTATAAAATGCATCCCTCTTTTGCCCTTTTATGTCTAAAATTTCTGAAGTGTCACTATTGTGCTCTATTACATTGGGGTGTATCCTTTTGACATAAAATGTATCGAGTTGGCAGCCCCGTATTAGAAGAGCGTAAGAAATAGATAAAAGCCTTAAATACGTATAGATGTTGCATTTTCCACTGACGAACCGGATTCTTAGAATAAGATTGACAGTTATCCTTGGAAGAAAGAAATTTATAAAACTGAATTTACGAATCAAAACCTGTGGAACAACAAAGCTTATAAACTCAACTGGCGATTGCGCACAATCAACGAAACAAAACCACAATCTTTTTCTCAAGCGTGGTTGTCGAATTCACAGTCAAGATTATGAACTTATAATCCTGATTGTCAGTGGAACAGAATTTTCATAATCTGGATCATCAGCGAAACAGCAAATTTACAATTAATGTTCAGATTTTACAATTTGGTTTGTCAGTGGAAAAGGCCTGCTTTACAAAAAAAAACAGCCTACTTTACAAAAAAAAAAAAAATTAAAAAAAAAAAAAGGGCGGGGTAGACAGAACAAGCAAGAAAATAAAGTGCAGGGAGCCTTTATGAAAACATTCACCGTTCGCATATAAAGTGTGTTGAGAGTATGCTAGGTTTCCAAATCTCTTTTCGTATAGAAGTCTCCTGCATAATTGCAGCTTTTTAAGATCGAAAATATTAAACTGAGACAGCATTTAAGTCGTATTTGTTTTGCATGGAGGTAAATGCAAAAGAAACTTCACACATTTGAAGAATACGATCTCATCTTCTTTTTATTTATCTCTTAATCATGACCACAGAGGGAAGATGTAATGTTTGAGAAATCTTGAATTACAGTGGATTTTGATGATGTTGAATACTATTGGGAAAAAACTTCTTCCATTTTTGAAGAACGGTGGTCAATTTGTTAAATTGCAGTGTACGCTAGTAGCCTAACATTATAGCCGAATTTTACAGAACAATAAACTGTGATCCGTAGATAGTGGGGTTAAGGGTGTTCAAAGAGTCTCGGACCCTCTTTTGTTCCCCAATAACGGAGAATAAAAATCCTTGTAGTATTCTGGTGCAAACAAGGTGCAACATGCCTATCTTTTTCCTAAACAGAATTGGTAAAAAAAAAAAATCAAGAGTTATGTACATACCAGAAGAAAAATGAATGAGCTTGCGCCAAAAATGAGCTAAGTCCTGATTCGGAGCGAAAACAAACTGAAGTTATTAGGTGGGCACGAAGCCCTTCCATCACCCTCTCTGCACATTGAATCTTAACAAAAAGTTAAGCATATCGAACCTTGTTGGTAAAGAAAGAAATTATTATTATTGACTTGCATTGCAGGAGACACTTAGCAGCCTCCCCAACACCAACTTTTTTTGCAATAAATAGGTATATTAGAGCTCGATACAGAATCACACAAAATTTCCAATCTTTATTGGTTGAGAACCTAATAAACACAGACACTAAAGTTGCAACTAGCCAATTTTAAATTTACTATAAACCTCAATGTAAATAAGCCTAAACTTTTAAAGATTTGGGGGAGTTCTAGATATGTTTTCTCAAGCCATTTCAGTCTCTTTAAA
The DNA here is from genome assembly GCA_027921565.1 of Artemia sinica. Taxonomy (NCBI): domain Eukaryota; kingdom Metazoa; phylum Arthropoda; class Branchiopoda; order Anostraca; family Artemiidae; genus Artemia; species Artemia sinica. The sequence continues at coordinate 81,881,857 of CM051258.1, read as the reverse complement.
AATTTTAGAACCACAATATAAGAAAACAAACTGATCAAACCTTTTAATACTGTAGTAGATACTTCACCAGGGGAAATGATAAGTGGCTTATTTAAAGGTACTCGAAGTAGAACACGACTTTCTACAAAGTCTATCAGTGTGTTTGGTGGAGTCTTTTCATCGTCTCTAATTGACAAATGCTCGGCTTTATATTGAACGGCCGGACGCTCTCCAAAGCCCTCCCAAGTCTCCTAGCACCAAGTTTTTTAGCAGAAAGATATGTATGCTGCAGTTTGTTTAACTGGAATCACAACAGGACTTTTAAACTCCGTGATTGAAGGACCAATGCAGACCAGATACGGCTCCAATACTCTCAATTCAAGTATATCCAGCTTTTTAACAGGAAGGAGCTATATTTTGTCTTGTTGAAGTCGAAAATGTGAATTATTTTCAATCTATACGGTTTGAGGGAAAAAAAGTTTTTAACCCCCTCCAACACACCTGCCAGTTTTTTAGGGGAAACGTGGGCATCTTGCACCTTGTTTGAATCGTGCAAAAATTTTCAACATATATGATTGGATACAAAGAGAGCTTATAGAACACTGCCATGCCTCGCAACAAACCTTCCAACAAGACCGGTGGCATGTTTGTCTTTCGTTAACCCATACGAAATTTATAGGACAAGTACGGTAGGTAAATGGGACGTGAGAATGATGATTTTTTGGGGCATGCTCCCCTTCCCCAACTTTTACATGAAAGCGCACAGGTCCTCTTGAAATCCCACCGATACCGTTAATATAAATAAGAGTATCCACCGGTATTACACTTTAAGAGATTAGTCCAGGCTTAAGCTGTTCTTGGTTACACATTTGTTCATAAAGCATTCTATTTTTGTTTATTCTTTATTTCAGTATAAATGATAGATATGGATCTTGTCTATAGCTTTATAGGTGATGACGAATCATAGAATAGAACCTAGAAGGTGTTTAAATAGGCAATCTATCCCCCCTCCAGCTTGAGTACTTCAAGCCACCCCTGTTTGGATATATGCAGTGTATTTATTATAGATGCATTTTTTTTCTGAATTGAATGACGAAACAAAATTTGGACTGGATTCTGTCAAGGGGAATCAACTTCCATTGCTAAGACCAGTAATTTGTTTTCAATAATTTCGTCAAGCTCACTTTTCTGAAGGTATGGAAAGATTTGAATATCTAGGCGAAGAACGTTTGAGACTGATCAGAGAGGTGAACCAAGTTTATTTCTGAACAAAAATGAGCAACTAACACCATCTAATTCGATTAATTATTAAAATTACAGTAAAACGTTGTAGCCTTTTTTTCTTTACATCAGACGGAATTAAAAGAGCCGCATTTACCAAAAGCGCAAAATAGGCATACTTATGTACATCTTTTTCCTAGCCTAAACGGTATATACTAACCTTGACATTACTTTTATAATCCAGAAAGGGCTTAAAACAAAACAAAAAATCTGCTTCATTTTATACAATTTAAGGTTGGACTTGATAGAAACTTAAGACAGTTAATTACAATAAAATTTACTAAATTGAGCTTTCTTTTAATTATTCTTGTTCTGCTGGGTAGTACTTTCCTCCCAATGGCACTCAAAACTCCTATTTTTACAGTTTCCCATACTCTTTGGGTTTGCGACCAGGTATAACGAGTTAAAACGGATTACATGGTGAAATACAAATAGATCGTGTTTTCTTATTTGCCTTATCCACTTGAATTATATGGAAAACTGATGTAAGTAGATAAAAGAGACTGATTTAAACTTGGTCAAAGATGAAATAGCCAGGTTTCCCAAATAGTTCTTTTACACTAGGCATGTACGTTTAGATTTTTTTTTTTTTTTTAGGGTCGGGGCAATTACAAAAACAAATTTATTCAATAATTTGAATAAGAAACTGTGGGAAACCAGAGAAACATTTGAGTATTTTTTTGTTTTTTTTGGGGGGGGGAGGAGTGGAATAAAGACACCCCCCCCCCCCAATGTACCTGCTTTATTTCGCCCCCTCTACTTTATAATAACTTAAAAATGTCTAAAACCAAAAAGACTCACCATATTTTCCAAACTTTCGGGTTGGGTCCAAACAAACATTGACCTTTTACAGAAATCTAGGCTTAAAGTAAAACTAAACTTGTTTCCAATCTTTTTAACTATGGTCTATGCTACTGTATTGTCAGGGATACAAATATTTTCCAATTTCTATAAAACCAAGGTTATAGGAATAAACATCCCATTCTTATGAGTTTTATATAGTTTGCGTGTTCATTTTCGTGTAATTAATTAATTTTTTTTTCACAAAACAAGATTTTCAAAGGAAAGTAAAGAGCTCCATTAAGCCAAGAATGAGCAACAATAAAGTCAAATAATCTCCCAAGCGTAAAACTACCATAAATCATTATCAATAAATAAATGAAACTCAAAACGAACAGAAATTACAATAAAAAGTCGAGTCAAACACAAAACGAGCAAAATATAACGAAAGTTGGGTCGATAACCTCCAGACCTTCTCAAGACTAGAACAGAATTTGCGCTTTACTGAAAACAAAACACGTTTGAAATGTTTTCACTTTTCTCACTTTCATAAATAAAAAATCATCAAAACTTTAAGGAATAGATATCAATATATGTCAATTAAAGTGACAATCCATATTTTCATTTGTTTCTTTTAGTAAAGCGCAAATTGTGTTCTAGTCTTGAGAAGGCATGGGGTTATAAGCCCTACTTTTGTTAATTTTTGTTCGTTTTGAGTTTGGCTCGGCTATTTATTGTAATTTCTGTTCGTTTTTAGTTTCATTTATTTATTGATAGTGATTTGTGGTAATTTTACGCTTAGAAGATTATTTGACTTTATTTTTGCTCATTCTTGGCTTAATGCAGCTCTTTACTTTCCTTTGAAAAACTTGTTTTGCGAAAAGGTTTTTTTAAATTAATTTCTGTTCGTTTTTTATTGACATGGTGTTTTTCATGGAAAAATAATATTTTATATCTTTTCAGTTTTTTCTACAATAATTCATAGTATGGGTTGTTATTTGTATGTTGGAGAAACTTTTTCAACAATTTTTAATCGTGACACAAACAGTATTTTTTTTTACTCAACTTTATAGCTTCTGAAGTTGACCTGAAAATTAAAACTTAAGTATAATCCCCAAAAGTTTCTTTTTATGCTCTTTGACAACCTGGATACACTTCCACTCTTTTTATTTATTTAAATTATAAAAGCAGTAGTAGTAGTAGTATCCCCAAAAGTATCAACTTAATACCCCCAGTCGTTCTCGATATACTACTGAGATGTCTTATTGGCAACCAAAATCACAATGCCTTTTGATTTAGTTTAAAGCAACCTTTGGTTTTAAAGCATAATAAGCCAATTGCATAACTGTGGGAGTTGACATGCATACTGTCCCTAAAGACATAGTTGCTGGACCATTCTACAATATTGAACAAAATGGCTGTCTCAAAATTTTGACTTGATGCGTTTGGAAAATGAATAGGCTTGAGAGAAAGGCTGCTATCTTTCCAATCTCTTGTTACTCTTAAAAGGGGCACCAGAACTTTTAATTTTGAATTGAATTAACTCCTTTAAAAGTTTCAATAATATTTCCAGCTATTATAGTGGTGCTGCCTACGACATTGCTTATATGCCCTTTTGAAAACCGGCATGCATACGGTTTTTTTCTTTAATTGAAACTCCTAAACGTTCCCTAAAAGTTTCATCTTAAAACCTTTGGCGTCATTAGTTTACATTAACTGTAGTGGTAGTATTTAAATTATACATATAGTGCCTTCTGGCTAGTTCAAAATCTTCCACAACTTACCCTGAAGGTCTAAATTAATAATACAAGTTGTTCTTCAGATATTGCTTCGTCACCTTTTTGAAAGTCCACGTGCTCATAGTTTTTTTTTATTTAGTTCAATATCCGCCTAAACATTCCTTAAAAGCTTCACCTTAATACACCTAGCTTGCGCAGTAGCAATAGTTGTAGCAGTATGTGAATACCACCTTTAGTTTCTTCAACATCCCATTCGACACACACAGAAAGTTTCAGCTCAATACATACCATCAAACATTCCTGAAGCATTTCTGATGCGTCTGCTTAACAACCTATGTGGGCATAATGTGTTTCGGTTTAATTTCATACAGTTTCTATATATCCCAAATTTTTCGCCTTAATATACTTTGTTTTAATAGCAGTAGTAGTAATAGAAGTAGTAAAAATAGTAACAGTAGTATTAGTAGAAGCAGCAGCATTAGGATGCAAATATTTTCTTTTGGTTAGTTCATCATCCCTCACAACAAGCCCTGTTAGTTTCAACTTCATATACCAAACTGTTCCTAAGATATTGCTGTTAGACTCTTCTGACAACCTGCATAAAGAGGGTGTGTTCTCATTCAGTTAATCTCCCCCCCCCTCAAAATTTCACCTTCATGCCCTTAGTTATAGTTGTAATAGTAGTCACAATAGTAGTACTGATATTACTAGTAATAATGTTGAATAGCGGTAGTACTACTAGCAGCAGTAGTATTAACCTATTGCCTTTTGGTCAGTTGAACATCATTCTCATCAAGTCCTGGAAGTTTCAACTTAATGCAATTAGCCATTGCTGATATGTCCTTTTGATAGCCTATATGTTCATATACTTCTTGAAATTTTCATTTCAATGCTCTTAGCCCTACAAGTAGTTGTAATTGAAGTAGTAGTAAATGTAGCAGTAACAGCAGTATTAGCAGTAGTGTGCATATCTTGCCTTTTGGTGAGATGATTTTCCTCTTTAAGTATTCTCTTGAAGTTTCAACTTTACCCAAATCAATTCTTGAGATACGCTATTTTGACAATGTGCATGCACATAGTCTTTTGTTTAATTCAAATATCCCTTTAATACTGCAAATGGAGAAGTGTGGTAGCATTAGTGGTGGTAGTTGTAGTAGCATTGATAGCATGCAAATACTGCCTTTTTACTCATCTCCCTTATCATTTCCGGAATTTTTCGAATTAATATACTCAGTTATTCCTGTGTTGTACCCTTTTGACAATCCAAATGCACATAGCGTGTTTTGATTTAGTTCAACACTCCCCTCAAAATTTTCAAAAAGGCTCACATGATACCCTTCGTCTTTCTGGAAAGCAAAGTTCAAACATGCATACCTTTCTCAATAACATATAATGTGTAAACAATGAACAAATTTCCTAAGTTAAAGCCCTTGTCCTTAGGACTGTGTGAAGCTTGACATCCCCAATACTGGACCTTTCAACAATGCTGAACAAAATAGCTCTCTAAAAATTTTGATCGGATGTTTTGGGAAATGATGGGATTGGGGGGGGGGGGCTGACGTCCCTCCATTCGCTTTCGACTCACAAGTTTATGCAACTACCCGCTCCATAAAAACCTTATATGCCCTGGGCATAACTTACAGCCCTTGCTGATGGGTTCTAGGGGATTATGTCCACCCTAAAGACATTTTATATATGATTTTTGGACTATTTGTAACAAAATGGCAATTTCACAATTTCCATTAAACGTGTCTTGCAAACAGAGAATTTCAGGGAGGGGGGCTAGTTGCTTTCCATCATGTTTAAATTTTAAAAGGGAACTAGAAATATACATTTCAAATGAAATGAGCCTCTTTTAAAGTACACCCGACCACCCCTTCCATAAAAACCTTATATGCCCTTGGGGCATAACTTACAATCCTTACCCCCAGACTCTGGGGGATTCGTCAACCCCAAAGGCCTTATTATATGATCTTTGGACTACTTTTGAACAAATGGCTATCTCAAGATTTTGATAGGATGTATTTGTGAAAAGTAAAAGGTAGGGGTGGAGGGGACAGCTGCCCCAAATCACATTGACTCTTAAAAAGGGAACTAGAATATCTGATTTCCAATTAAATGAGCCATCTCCGGAGTTTATAAGACCACCCTTTCCATAAAATCCTTATATGCCCTCGGGGCAAAACTTATAACCCTTGCGCTGAGGGCTCTAGGGGGGGGGATGTAATCCTCAGACAAACAAAAAATCGCGAAGAAAGGAAACGAGGACAATTAACAGCCAGTGAAAAAATTGAAAAATTATGCAAATATTTCGGTCAAGACCTCCGCTTGACCGTCCTCAGTGCAGAATAAAACTGATAAAAATGTAAAAACCAAACCTTAAAATAAAAACACCAAACTAAAATTGGACGACCCTTTCCTAGTAACGGTGAAAGGGTAACTGAATAAAAAACACAAGTCTAAATGGTATTTCAGAATTTCATTTTGCGTAAAGCACTTTTAAAGGCTGATCGCTTTCCAGTTTGATTGTTATCGGAGACTCTATTCGATTGCACAATATAACTTTGTGGATGTATGTAAAAACGATCAGAATTAATAATTTTGTCATAAATGGGACTTAGAAAAATTTCTCCAGTGTCTCTATTGAGAGCTACCTTTTGGTGAATGTGCTTTTTTATTTCAACTGCCTCCCTGAAAACTTGCGTGAGACCTTTAACGGGGGCAACGATAGAGGCCTCGTCAAACAAAATGAAATGGTGTGGATTCTCGTACACATGTTGCGCCAAGGCGGAATCAAAAACCTCAGGCCTTTGGCGTAACCTCATTGCCTTGTCGATTGAGGACTTGTGCTCAGATAACCTCTCCCCCAATTGCTGTTGGGTTCTACCAACATAAAAACAGCCACAAGAACAAGGAATTCTATAAACACCACTACCCAGAATGGGGCTGGTTTTATCTTTGCCGTTGTTAAAAAAGTTCTGTGTAATATTTGAATTTTTAAAGGCGACGCTAAGTTTATGTTTTTTAAGGATTCTTTTCAATTTGTCACTCAATTTTGGAATGTAGGGTAGAACAGTGAAAAGTTTCTTATCATCCACCAATGGGACGGTATCTGTTGGGGCTTGTGGACCTGATAAAAATCCAGCTGTGGAAAATCCAGATTTACTTCGAGGAGAGGTGGTTAAGAATATTCTTGATTTCATTCCATATTCCCCAAGGTTAAAAAATCAGGAAACACAAACTCTCAAAAAATTAAAAAAAGACCCACACATCATTATCACCAGGGCTGATAAAGGAAATAAAATTGTTATCCTTGATAAAACTTCATATAATACAAAAGTTACAGATATTTTATCCGACACCCATACTTACAAGCCCATAGATTCAGACCCCACCGATAAGTTCACACGTTTAGTACGAAAGGAGCTAGGAATTTTGCAAACTGAAAGACTTATTACTCCACAAATGTATAAATTATTTTACCCTAAAGGTTGTTCAGCTCCTAAATTTTACGGGCTCCCAAAAATCCACAAAGATGGAGTCCCTCTACGCCCAATTGTGGCTTCTTATAGCTCTCCGACTGCTAGATTGGGGAAATGGTTGTCAACCCTTTTTCGCCCCCTTATGCAAACACAAACTTCATACATAAGAAACTCAGTTCACCTTGTTGAAAAATTAAAAGACATTGAAATAAAAAAAGATACAATTTTGGCCAGTTTCGATGCCATTTCTATGCATACGTCTTGCGACATTAAAAAATGTGAACTAGCTCTTCAAAGGAAATTAGAAGATAATATTGATCAAATAGACTACAAAACACTGGATATAGAAACTATTATGCGTCTCGTCCGTCTTTGCAATAGTTTCTCCTCATATTTCCGATATAATAATCAATTTTTCACCCAAATTAGGGTTTACCCATGGGTACAAGTCTTTCACCATTTTTGGCAACTTTTTATATGGAATTCATAGAAATCTCTGCTCTGGAAAGTTTTCCGATGAAACACCGTTTCTGGGGTAGGTTTGTCGATGATGTTATTTCTCTGTGGGAGCATGGAGGAGAGTCACTTAACTCCTTCTTAACTCATCTAAACACTTTGGACTCTAACCTTCAGTTCACTTTAGAACTAGAACATAACCACAAACTTCCTTTCCTAGATGTTTTAATTTTCAATAAGTCTCCTGGCCTTGAATTTTCTATTTATAAAGCCTACGCATAACGATAGGTATTTGCATTTTTCCTCCAACCACTCTCCCTGCATAAAAAGAGGAGTTGTTATTTCTTTGGTTGACCGAGTAATAAGAATATGCTCAGAGCCTCACATAGACTCAGAATTGAACTATATTAAGGACATTTTATTTTGCAATGGCTACCCTATAAAATTACTTGAGACCATTATAGACAGAAGACAAAAAAAGGCAGAGGGGAGTGCATCAGGTCCACAAGCCCCAACAGATACCGTCCCATTGGTGGATGATAAGAAACTTTTCACTGTTCTACCCTACATTCCAAAATTGAGTGACAAATTGAAAAGAATCCTTAAAAAACATAAACTTAGCGTCGCCTTTAAAAATTCAAATATTACACAGAACTATTTTAACAACGGCAAAGATAAAACCAGCCCCGTTCTGGGTAGTGGTGTTTATAGAATTCCTTGTTCTTGTGGCTGTTTTTATGTTGGTAGAACCCAACAGCAATTGGGGGAGAGGTTATCTGAGCACAAGTCCTCAATCGACAAGGCAATGAGGTTACGCCAAAGGCCTGAGGTTTTTGATTCCGCCTTGGCGCAACATGTGTACGAGAATCCACACCATTTCATTTTGTTTGATGAGGCCTCTATCGCTGCCCCCGTTAAAGGTCTCACGCAAGTTTTCAGGGAGGCAGTTGAAATAAAAAAGCACATTCACCAAAAGGTAGCTCTCAATAGAGACACTGGAGAAATTTTTCTAAGTCCCATTTATGACAAAATTATTAATTCTGATCGTTTTTACATACATCCACAAAGTTATATTGTGCAATCGAATAGAGTCTCCGATAACAATCAAACTGGAAAGCGATCAGCCTTTAAAAGTGCTTTACGCAAAATGAAATTCTGAAATACCATTTAGACTTGTGTTTTTTATTCAGTTACCCTTTCACCGTTACTAGGAAAGGGTCGTCCAATTTTAGTTTTGTGTTTTTATTTTAAGGTTTGGTTTTTACATTTTTATCAGTTTTATTCTGCACTGAGGACGGTCAAGCGGAGGTCTTGACCGAAATATTTGCATAATTTTTCAATTTTTTCACTGGCTGTTAATTGTCCTCGTTTCCTTTCTTCGCGATTTTTTGTTTATCATGATTAGCCAGTGTGGTCTCAGAAATTATTTAATCCTCAGACATAATTTACAGGCCTTTCAACTGCACTGAACAAACCGGCTATCTCAAAATTTTGATTAGATATGTTTTGAAAATTGATAGGCGTCAAGGGGGGGGGGGCTTGTTACCCTCCAATCACGTTTAATTATTAAAAAAACCTTTCAATTTCCAATTGAATCAGCCTTTTTCGTATAAACGACAACAAATGGCCATCTCAAAATTTCTATCAGATGCATTTTGGGAAAATACGAGGTGTAGGGGGGGGGGGGGGTATTCGCTCTCCGATAAATTTCAATATTAAAAAAGGGTACTAGAACTTCTGATTACCAATCCAATGAGCCCCTCCGAAAATTATACGACCACCTTTTCTATACAAACCTTATATGGCCCCAGTGCATAACTTACAACCCTTGCCCCCAGGGCGGGGGGGGGGGGGGTTGTAATCCTCCAAAACATAAATTCCGGATCTTTTAACTACGCTGAACAGAATGGCTATCTCAAAATTTTGATTGGATGTGTTTGGGGAAATGATGGGCGTGTCACGGGGAGTTAATTCCCCTCCAATCACTTTTGATGACCATTAAGAGGGGCACTAGTCCCTTCAATTTCCAATCGAATGAGGCTTTTTAGAAGTTCCTATGACATCAAATGCCCATCTCAAAATTTTTATAAGTTGCATTTCGAGAAAATACGAAGTGTGTGTGTGTGTGGAGGGGGGAGGGGTAGCCACCCTCCGATCACTCTGAATCTTAAAAAGGGCAGTAGAACTTCTGATTACCAATCCATTGAGCCCCCTCGGAAGTTTATACGATCACCCGTTCTATATGAACCTTATATGTCCACAGGACATAACTTACAACCCTTGCCATGAGGGCTTTGGGGGAGTTGTCATCTTCAGACATAATTTCCGGACCTTTCAACTACTTTGAACAAAGTGGCTATCTCAATATTTTGATTGGATGTGTTTGGAAAATGGTAGGCGTGGGAGGATGTTAGTTGCTCTCCGATCACCTACGATTAGTATAAAGGGCACTAGCCCTTTCAATTTCGAATCGAATGAGCCTTTTTTGAAGTTTCTACGACATTTTCTATAAAAAAAACTCTATAAGCCCCCAGGGCATAACTTACAACCCTTGCCCTGAGGGGTGTGCGGGGGTTGTCATTCTCAAAGACCTAATTTCTATAACGTTCAACACGTTGAACAAAATGGCTATCTCAAAATTTTGATTGGATGTGTTTGGGGAAATGGCGGGCGTGAGAGGGAGGTTAGTTGCCCTCCAATAACTTTCGACTATTAAAAAAGGCACTAGCCCTTACAACTTCCAATCGAATGAGCCGCTTTTGAAGTTTCTACGGCAACGCTTTCTATAAAAAAAAACCTTATACCCCCCACGGCATAACTTACAACCCTTGCCCGGAGAGCTGTGGGAGAGTGTCATCCTCAAAGACATAATTTCCGGATCTTTCAACTATGTTGAACAAAATGGGTATCTCAAAATTTTGATTGGATGTGCTTGGGGAAATGGTGGGTGTGGAAAGGGTGTTAGTTACCCTCCAATCACTTCCGACTATTAAAAAGGGCACTAGCCCTTCCAATTTCTAATCGAATGAGCCCTTTTCAAAGTTTCTACGACAACTCCTTAGATACGAAGTGCCCTGGTCTAAAAAAAAAAAAAAAAAAAAAAAAAAAAAAAAAAAAAAAAAAAAAAAAAAAAAAAAAAAATGTTGTGGTAGGAAAAGAAACAGTCAACTCAAGCGGTCTGCAGCACAATTTTATTTGAAAGGTGAAAGGAGAATATATATCACAAGGCCAGAATATTGCCAAAAAAATCACAAAATAATACGTTTCGATCTCCACAGACAAACATCAAGCTCCCAGTTGTTTATACAGCTCTGGGACGTAGTCATCATATTGAGCTTGAAAGAAGTTCCCAGCGATCGGCTGATTGAGGTTGTACTTTTTGGCGAATTTGCGAATTGCAAATTTTCCTCGATTATCCCCAGACCTTAAAAGAAACAAGTTTATTTACAAAGAAAAACAAACTTAGCCATAATGAAGAATCTCTTGATTAAGCACAAGGTGATTCACGAGAGAGCCAACGGAGGAGGGCGAGATATGTGGAGGATGTGCGTCCTCGTGACTCACAGGGATTAATGTTTCACAAACGATTCCTATTGACAATTGGCTAAACATATTATTACTAACAATCGACTGCAGCACTGAGCCACCTGAGAGACCAACATAGCTGCACACGCTCCTTTTCGACTTCTATCTATTCAAAGCTTCACTCTTTAGCCCCTTTACCGTATAGTTCCAATTTCCTTTAAATCCTTCCTTTCGACCCTTTCCAGCCCATTCTATAACGATCTGCTTCTCGTTTTGCCTCCACATGGTCGGCCAAAATATACACTCAAGTCCAAAAAGTAATCAACTAATTCAAAAATGCTTAGATATAGGACGTGCTGGAAATTAGGTACACATTTAACGAAGTACTATTTTTGGACGCTGATGTTTCGAATATAAGCTCATATTTCTACGGAGTTAGTTCAAAACCTTTAAATATCGACTTAGGTAGAAACCAAACACCCTTGGCAAAATTTGTACTTACTGTTTTTTATTTTGCAAAATTCGCATTATAATCTTAAGTTTTTTAGAAAAGATTCCAATGTGATCCTAAGATGAAAAAGATGCGACATGAAAACTTGTACCAAATTTGAAAATGGACTTGGATCCTTGCGCGGTTCAAATTTTAACAAGCAGTGGCATGTCCATCATTCTATAAAAATGTATATACGAAGCCTCTTTTGAAATGGGCTATTTGCATAATTTTTTGCCGTTCACATTACCTTGGCCGTTCTGTTTAAACTGGATATCTTGAGATTTTGATCCAGTGCCATATAAGGCTGCAGGGGGGCTTGAAGACACAAAGGCCAGTTCGGTTGCTCCTCAATCTGTTCCTTTACTGATAAGGGCAATAGGTCTCACAATTTGTGAATTAAATTTATTTATGACCCGTTGTAAGCACAATAGCAAAAGGAGTATAAGAGAAGAAAAAAGAAAAGAGAAGGACAGAAAATGACAATTAAAACAAAATTAAGGAATACCTTGGGTGTCCATTGATTCCTGGCCCAAGGTGTGACGTCAAGGAGATATTTAGCACACCAGTAATAAATTCGTCGGAGTTGTTTTATTTCCATTGCCAAGAATGTACGACAAAAAGGTGCAAGGTACAAAAGAAGGAAGCGCATAAGAGTTATATAATTTAGTTAGTAGCCGGTGATTAAAACGAAGTCTATTAGATACTACGCTGCCGTAGACACTGAACGTCCGGGGCTGGAGATGACGAATGAGGAGCTCAATTTATGGAAAATTGATTCTAAAAATGACACATGGACGATCACAGGCATTCAGCAATGGGAGTGGGGGGGGGGGGCTAAAATCCAAAACCTCACTGAGTGAGAAGGGATTCATTCACTTACTTTTGTGTAGTATTCAACATTATTTTACGAAATTGTCGCGTAGTCCCAGCACAGCAGTACTTTTAATTTCTGAACAATTAAAAAAAAAAAAAAAAGAAATAAACGATTAGAGTTCCCAGAATTCCTAGTTTCTCTAAAATTCCTATTAAAAAAAACTTTTTGATACAACAAGTTTTTGTTGCGAACAAAAAAGGTTAGCCCTTTATATGGCACTATAGGTTATCACCACATTCCTGTCAATGGAAACTAGATCATGCGATGTGTTTTTGGAAAGAATACAACTTCCATATTATATTAATTTAAAAATTTAATAGATGGATGTATTGATATTGAAAGCATAGACGAATTCGTTTTGGAACTATCTCCCCTAAAGAAAAGCCCGATTACATAGAATAGTTTACCAAGTAGCTCACAAGGTAGAAAAGAGAATAACTGTAGCAGCTCAGAAGGCGTTAGATTGCACGCCATACATTCCAAAAGAGAACGAACTATCTTGAAATCCGTTTTGGGCTTTTCAATCACTATTAAGGACCACTCATTTGCATTCTGGCAATGGCGTTAATTGCGGGGGGGGGGGATGGCTTCTAGATATTGAAAATATCCCCACAACAAGTTACCTACTCCCTGTTATTTTGGTGGCATGTTTGCTCCATGTCATTCTTTTTTTTCCGTCTTTTCATTCTAAAAGTCCCTGCCCTCTATTTCGTGAATTGCCGCTACTGCTTACTGTGTGTCAAAGAGACAGCAAAAACAATCATTGTCTTAAAAGCTTCATTTCGCAATAATTGCTGTGAGCGACAAAAAGAGGTATAGAAGTGCCTTGAAAAGTATGAGAGTAGTAAATACCTCAGGGTATTAGACCAGAGAGTCAACCCTCCTTCAAGGACCAGGTTGTAATCGTTTTTTAGAATACCATAACATCTTTCAATTGATGCAACCAATAATTTGAAACCCATACAGTTGTAATGTGATGTAAGTGTAAAGAAAGACTAAAATTCTGCGAGAAGTGGCGTTTCAGAGGTTTTTAGCAGTGAGATCGCTAGCGAGTCGAGCATAGTCAGTTCGAGTTTTTAGTATTAATAGAGATGTATAGCTACCTGTTTGTCAATCGTGGTTCATCTGCACTTATTTTTTCTGTTTGCTTAAAAGCAAGGAGGACGTATCTGTGGAGTCCAGTGCCTTGGGGAGGCCCTGACCCAACATATTCTGAGAGGACTTCGCCCTTGCTAATGTCTTGTCCAGGAATGTTAACAACCAGCCAATGGTGCCATTCTCTAAACTTTGGCTCTTTTCGGCTTGGCGCATCTGGGTCTGGAAAAAAACGACCCATTAATCTACAGTGTAAATGATCATTATCTATATATAGTTGGCTGTGTTGATATGAAAACCCACTTACGAGAAGCTCTTTTATTTCTGAATATCAATAAACCAAAGGTGTAATACCAAATATCAAGCGGTTTCGATTCCAGTGATAATTTTTATTTTAGAACATATTTCTTTTTCAGTAAAAGTTGTATATGTGAGGAAAAATTATGAGGAAAAAAATTAGACTGTGGTATGCGTGCTGGTGGATGAATAGTTAAATTAAAGATGAAGTCAGGATCCTTCCCCTATAGTTTTAGTAAGTTTATCTTTTTTGCTTCATGGCTGGGGAATCGATTGGAAGCGTAGGCTACACTACATTTATTTCGGAATGGGCGAGGGATGGGGGCAAGGCAGCTTTGAATATGTGTTAGGAAGAGGAAAAATTTTGCATCAATCCTCACAAAAGAGTATACCCCACCGTTTTTTTTTGTGCCTGTCTTCCAAGACTCTCCGGCTAGCAGGAAAATAAGACAGAAGAGAAGAGGGGTAAGACAGAGGAAGTGGAGAGGGAAAAAAGGATTATTGGAGCAAAAATTTTAAAGATTAAAAAAAGTGAGTAGATGTAAAAGAAAGAGAGACAGCAAATTACAGACAGAAAAAAGTAATAAGTACTGTAAATAAAAGGAGGGGGCTGATTTTCTTCTGCGAAAACGCAGAAGAAAATGCTCAAAACGCAGAGGAACCGTAATAATTTAATTTAAAGATAAACCACTATTTAAACAGGAGAAGTGAAGTAACACAAAGAAAAGAAAAACATAAAAAATAAATAAATAAACATTCCCTACGACACAGCTACTAAAGCAAATACATTTGCTCAAAGACATAATTTTACAATTTCTATAAAAACTACTTACAAGGTAGATTTCAAAATTCTTCTAGGTGAAAAGACAAGTTATAGGCTCCAGACATTGACCAACAGTGACGCTTCACCACTACACCAACTTTGAAGAGATGCTTCATGACTGAACTATCAAGAAGGAAAGCAAGAAGATCTATCATTTCGATTTCGAATGAATTGGAGCGTCCCAAGCGATCAAGTAACATACTACTATTTTGTATCATAAGTGGAATTTGCAAGACATGGACACAAAATTATTTACCCTGACGTTTTCCTATACCCATTCTTAAAAAGTTTACAGATCCAGATGAAAAAAGTAGTGACAGCAGTGGTAACTCTGGCATACCAATAGATGAAACTTAAACTTACTTATGTGAAAAATTCCAACAGTTCATTCCATCTGAACTAAATGACTTGAGAAGTGGTCGGACAATTTCTAAAAAAGCATCAGAGCTACTTGCATCTTGACTGAAAGAAAAATTTATCGAATGGATGCACAAGAGTTTCATTGTACACGAATCGAAAGCGGAATTGTCTTACCCATTTCACAGAGCGAAATCAACTTGTATATTGCCTGGAGTCAAGGACCTAGAACCCCAAGTCTTCTGTATTTTGAGTTACTTATTATGATCCATGAGAATGAAGATTGGTTCTTGACAGTTCAAAGCATAGTCTAAAACGTGTCCTTCTCTGTATCAGAAATATTTCTGAAGTAGTTCAAATTAGACACTCAGCTAAGTTGATAGAAGTGTATGATGATATCAAGATGATCATGAAATTTCTAAAATATAATAACGCAACTAGATAATTTGTGTGTATGAAAAGAAGATGGATTTCCTTCTTTGCCAGCAAAAAAAAAATGCACAAAATATCCATCTTTCATTTGCATGTGGGCAAATAGAGCCAAACAAAGGCACTGGGATCAAAAACACTGGCGGATTCGTCAGAAGCTTGAGACAGGAAACATGTGTCATCCATAATCTAACAGTCAGTCAGGACCAAATCGTTTTTCTATATTTTCCCATTACGCTAGATCTGATAGAACAGTTTTTGAAAGCATTAGACTAAGATGAAGCGTGTTTCCAGATGCTTGGGTATCTTGTTCTCAATCAATCAATAAAACAACCTGAGAGATATTTTGTGAGGTTTTCATGGAGAAGGCCCATATTTTCCATCAGGACTAAGTCACACAAAAAAAGAACCAGAAATTTGTTTTTATGCATTTTTATTACTTTTTTACAAGTCGGCCGAAAATTTCTGGGAGGGGGGGGGGGGGGTCAAACACAGTATCCCCCTGAATACGGCCTAGCTGTTCCTTATTCGCAGTCAAGCGGGACAGCAGCTCAAACGGTCAAATACCCACCAACCTGTGAGGACCCCCCCCCCCGACTCAATTATGGCAAAAATTTATTTTTGGACATGACTTTGGTCTTATGATACTGCATCAATTTGAATTTTTCTTTGCCTTTTAATTTTAAATGTAAAACTATATTTCCCCCAATAAATGATTTTTTTCACTAAAAATTTTACTCCATAAGAGTTACAACTCCTGTTCAAAGTATTTGAGTGTTCAAATGCCATCAATAGTAACTTTGAACACCATTTTTGGGATTATTATAGCTCTTATAATATGAACACTAACAGTTTGGGACAGTCACCATTTGACGTAAAATGACGTAATCCCCAAACGCCAAAAATGGACCCGAGTAAATACTAACATAAAGAAGAATAGCACAAAAATAAACTTAATTTTTCACGCTTTTTAGTTCTATGTTACCCCTTTCTACAGTAAGGTCTTTAAGTCAGAGTATGATGCAATTAGTTTTGATATTATTAAAAAAGCAATCCATATGAAAAAAGAAGAAATAAAATAGATTAGAATAAAAATGTTTTCACTTAGACTAAATTTTACATACAGCTTCCCCAGCCCCTTTGAGGTTTGGGCCCTGGAAATGTGTCCCTTCTTTACTTCTAACTTCGTTTTTTTCCCTATATAGGTCTACCCTAAATTTTGGCTTTACCCTAATTATTAAATTTTGCTAAATTATCAAATTTAGCTAGATAATTACTAAATTTACCATAATTACTACCATAAATTTCAAAATTGCGGGTTTTGACAAAAACAGTCATTCCATTAATTATAAACATAAATAAATAAATATTTACGTAAATAATAAAAAAACACCTAGGAATAGATAAATACTAACCTGTCATACAGAGGGTGTAGAAAGAATTCGGATCAGCATCCCAATGAACAGTAGGAGGATTTTTAACCTGAGTTGGAGTCAGCTCATTTCCTTGATCAGCATTAACACCACTATCAAAGTCAACCTTGTAAAATGTAATGATACATTATAATTTTAGTATAATATAATATGAACTCAATTAATTAAAAAAGGAAATAATTTAACAAATAAGAAAATATTTAATTAATAATAAACCATAAAACTCTTCGCAAAAAATCGAAAAATATTCAGTCAATGGAATTATAACCTTAACCATTAATTTATTCTGAAAACAAAAATATTCATTGGATATCCAGGCTGGATTTCTCATGTTGCATCCCCCCCCCCTAATGGACAGCATAAGAAGTTAGTTAAACACTGCCCTCTTCAAGACTGATCCAAGCTTCCTCAGCGGCATAGCAGTCAGGGTCATACACATGGAGATGGTATTAACCACTTTGACCCCCCCCCCCCAAAAGTCTTACTCATAAATTGGTCGTAAAAACGCAGGGAAAAAATATTTATCCCGCTCGTTAAGGGGAATTTCATCACGCAAGTAAAAAAACCTCAATGAGAAGTAAACCCCTCCCTATTCCTTCTTTTGGTGCCCCACCCCCCAATCCCCTTTTACTTTTTTGCATGAATTAAGAAAGTTCATTAGGAGACTTAACATTTGACATTCAGTAGATTTTTGAATTTTTCCCTAAGGATTTTCAAGAACCCCAACTTTCCTCAACCCATTAAGGAAGTTAGGATAATACCTTTGCTCACATTTGTTGAAATTAATTTGCTGGTCATCTTTTTTATTGATTTGTTTCTCTATCTTTATCACACTTTGTTGTGCCAACCTTCCATAAACCAATAACATGCATGTATTAAGGATTTTCCCTCAGAAAGCACCAAGATTTAGGATGATGCTTTAACAAAAATGCAAAGTATATGAAACATGCGTGATATTGCACGAAACATTGCAGAAATCTTAGGATTCTGGATGTCACAGACCAAAAAATACTTTTCCCCTTTCTACATCCCTGATTAGCTATTATAGCAAGCCGTACTAAATTTTGGTATATTGCCAAAAAGCATAAAAAGCAACTGTTGTATAAAAAAAAAAAAAAAAAAAAACTGGAAAACTGTTCTTTCTTGTTTTTGATAAAGCACAGATAAAAAGAAATTAGTTTCCGTTTTTTCACTATTTCTGTCCGTTTCTATTTTTTATTTAGCCTACAGTTTTTCTGTTTCCGTTTTCACCAAAAGCAGGAATGTTGCCAACCTACTAACCTGTACTTATTTTTCTTTCTGTTTCATAATAACCAAATCTCCTTTTTTGAGCATTTTAGTCGCTTTTGCAATATGTTATGATTGATTAGCTTTTGATGTTCCACAAGTTTAAATTCCTGAGGCAATTTCAAGCTCTACACATAGTCAAGAGTTATTCAGAGCAACTCAAAAGTCAAAATTCAAATGTATTCTCTGTCAGCACCCCTCCAAAATGAATTAATCCCTGCATTGCTGTAAAGGAAACAAACAACCTTAATTTTTTTTTTTTTTTTTTTTTTTTTTTTTTTTTTTTTTTTTTTTTTTTTTTTTTTTTACATTCCGAACAGAGAATGTTCCTGCACTAGTGTGTTTCTAAGGTCCTAAAATATAGTTGTTAGTAAAGCTTTTGGTTATAATTATGTTTGCAAAAGCTAACATACAACTATTACTAAAAATAGTTAATAAAATCCTTTAACAACTGAAAACATTCTAAGAGAAAAAACTGAAGAATAAAAATAAAAGTGCAAATATCTTCATTTAGGGTTTATGCGCCCTGTGTATAACATATCAGGTTGGAACAAGTCGACAATTGTATTTTGCACCAAAAGAATTAGATCCTTATAGAACTAGATTCATTAGTTTCACAAATGTCCTAGTTATGTCTAGCTACGATGCAAATTGGAGTTTTTCTTACAGAATGGTCAAACTTACGTTAAAAAAAAAAAAATTATTTCCAATTTTTATATCTTTTCATGCCTTTTGAGCATAATGTTTAACCTGAAAGAAAATAACTATTAGAAGCAACTGGGACTATGGAAACAGGTATATACGTAAATATTTATTTGGTACCTTCATGACAGCTGGAGGCGCAATATCAATAACATCTGGAACAACATGATGCTTTGCAAAACTTTCAGCCATTGCTTTGGAACTGTAAAGGAGACAACCTGAAAAGCCAAAGATTAAAATAAAATTAGACAAAAGAGTATTTATTTATTTATAACCCACAAATGAACATTACACCTACAAATGAACACTGCAGAAGACCATAGCAAAAAATACAAAAGAAGAAACTAACACAACAATATTATAACCAACATATAGGAGAGATTTGGAGAGATTGGAGATTAGGAGAGATTGGATCTTAGAAATTTTGTGAAGTAGGTGTTACTTAAATATAGATATTATTGGAAAGTTTGTCCAGGTAGGTATGAGGCCATAGTGATGATTTTCTTAAATAATCAGTTTTAGCGTTTTTTTCAATTTACGTTTTGTTGTTGTATTTTGTTGCTTGTTTTGTGTATGTCACCATGGCCCAATTGGGCTTTTGTGTGAATAAATCTATCTATCTATCTATCTATCTATCTATATAACACAACAAAAAAGCAAAAATATCATTACTAAGAACAAAAACAATTTAACCAGCATCACGGTGGAAAAAGCTGACTAGAGGGTTGGTAACAAAAACAAAAAGTATTTGCAACTATATTGGATGCCACACTGACAAGGCGTGAAGGCGTTAGCATAAAGGGACTTGATTGACTCATAAATTAATATAATCACAAGGATATTTCCTAATTATTATTTTAAGAAAACTTTTCGAAAAAGAGGTTTTGCAAAGAAAGTAAAGAGCCAAATAAAACTTAAAACCAGCAGAAATAAAGTCCTACAATAACTCAAACTCAAAACAACAAGAAATTACTGTCAAAGAATAAATGAAACCCAAAACATGGACACTGATATAGATGTCTTAAAACAAGTGAAAATTAAATTGAACATTCAAGCCAAACTTAAAACAAGCAAAAAATACTTCCGACACAAGTTTGGTTACTGTCCCATTCCACCTCCCCTAACTATAAAAGCTATAAAGCCTATTGCATCATTTACATTTTATTGAAAACTGTTTGCATTTTGAACAGTGTGCTTTGCTTTTCAAAACATCAACAACAAATTAAAAATACATTACTATAGTAATCAAGATGACTAGTAAGATCTAATGAAAATAAACTGAATATGTAATATACTTTGATATTAATTCCTGGAAATTGAGCAATTCAAGATTTTGTCTCACTTTAATTTTTTCTAAGTTATTAATAGAAAAAAAAATGTGGATGGTATAATTTGTTTTCAGCAAAGCACAAACTATACAACTGGTTTAGAACTTTTATGGTTATGCAAGGGGAAAGGGTACAGTAGCCAAACTCTTGCTGAAAGTAATTTTTGTTCTGCTTGAACTTGTTTTTTGGAAAGTTTCATTTGAAAAAACTTTATTTGTTTTTGATTGTCAAGTATGTTATTGGTTAATATACCGAAAATTTCTCCAGTTTCCTGTCTTTGGCTGAAGAATTAAAATATTTGACTTTAATTTAGCAGGTTTAATTAGTGGCTTTTGGTTTATTTACACATCCCCTTCAATGTTCCCTTGAAGTTTCAACTAAAACCATGAGAATATCATGTGAATATAATTTATTTAAAAAAAAAATTCTATCCCAGCATGGTTGCCGAATTTGAGTTTTATTTCAAAATAGCACTAGTATATATATATATATATATATATATATATATATATATATATATAATATATATATATATATATATATATATATATATATATATATATATATATATATATATATATATAACATAATTCATTGTACAAAATATATAAATGTAAAAATACATAAAAAAGAAAAAGAAAAAAAAAGGCTTAACACTTAGTTAAAAAGTAAAAAAAAACAAAAAGATAACAATAAAATTAATAAGATGTTAACTGTTTCTGAGATATTGCAGATAAGTCCTTTTGAACATCAGGACAACCATATTGTCTTTTGATTGACTTCAACCTCCCTCTTAAGATTCCCTGAGAGTTTCAACTTAATACCCTTAACTATTCCTGAGAGATATCACCTATAGCACACACCATTTTAAGAAAATGGATATACGTAATATTCAATATTCCCTCAAAGTTTTACTAAATACTGTTAGCTGATCCTGATATATTGCACCTAAACTCTTTTGACAACCAAAATGCATAGAGTTCTATAATGATTAATATCAACATCCCCCTCAACATTCTCCAAAAGCTTCAACTTGATACTCTTCCCTATACCTGAGATGTTACAGACATGCCATTTTGACAACCAGGATGTACACAGTGTCTTTTGATTTTTTTTAACATCACCCTTAACATTCCACAAAAGTTTCAAATTAATACCCATAGCAATTCCTGAGATCAATATAGATTTAAAATTAATAGCTTCAGCCATTTGTGATGTATTGCAGATAGGCCTTTTTGACAACCTGGATGCACTTTGCAATTTTGACAAGCAGGATGCAGGTTAACTCTTTTCATTTAATTCAATAGTAGTAGTAATCGCAGTTGCAATCACAGCAGTAGTAACAATAGTGGTCCAGAAAGTTTCAAGTTAATATCCTCAGTCACTCCTAAGATATTGCAAATATGTCATTTTGATAACCTAAATACAAATAGTATGTTTTTACTTAGTTAACCATCCCCCTAAATAGTCCCTCAATCCCCCAAGTTTCACCTCAATATCCTTAGCCTTTTCTGACACACCCAGGATCAAATATTCATTGTTTTTTCAAATGATAAATTCTGCATGTAGGCTAAACAACAGACACATTGCATAATTTATAACCCTTCCTTCAGGAAGGCATGATATCCCCATTGGCATAGTTATTAGACTTTTGACCAAAGTGGCTATTTCACAATTTTGATCAGTGATTATACTCTATAGCCTCCAAGAACTATTCAACATGCCCTGAAAGTTTCAACTTAACACACTCAATCATTCCTGAGATATTGCAGATGCACCCACTTGACAATCAGCATGTGCATAGTGTGTTCTAATTTTGTTCAGCATCCTCCTCAATATTTCCTGAAAGTATCCACAAGTAGATATATTTGCAGTTGTAAGTATTTGCAGTCACAGTTGCAGTAACAATAGTGGTAGTACTGGCCCTGAAAGTTTTATGTTAATAACCTATACTGTTCCTAAGATACCACAAATTCACCCTATTGCTAGCCTGGATGCAAACACTGTCCTTTAATTTAGTTCTGCATACCCCTTAACATTCCCTTAAGTTTCACCTTAACACCCTTAGCTTTTCAGACACACACATGATCAAGTATTCTCCTTTTTGCAATGATGAATCATGTATGTAAACAATAGCCAAGTTACACAGTTTACAACCCCTGTCCCAGGGGCTCTGGGGTGCTTGGTGTCCCCAGAGGCATAGTTATTAGACTTTTTTATTCTTTTTTAAATTATGATCACATTTTGTTCAATATCCCTGTCAAAATTTACAAGAACAGTAGGGAATTTTGTGTTTTGTTTTATTCAATAGCCTCCTCAAAATGTCCTGAATGCAGTTGCAAGTAGTCACCACTGAAGGTCATCTTAGTCACAGTTCCAAGACGTTGTAGTGGCAGTTACAAAAAGTCCCACAGTAGCAATGGCAGCAGTAGTGGCTGTGAAAGTTTAAAGGGAATACCATTGCCCATTCCTAAGATATTGCAGAAACACCTGTTTGATAAATTTGGAAGCACAGTGTCTTTCAATCTAGCTCAAATTATCCCTCATTATTCCCTGAAAATTCCCTCCAATACCCTTGGCCTTTCTGGGCACACCCAAGATCAAACCCTTCCCCCTTTCCCAATGATAAATTCTAACTTTTAAAAAAAGAAAAATTCTGTAAATTATGCTCCTTACCTCAGGAGCTGTGGGGACATGACATCCCCAAGGATAAGACAACTAATACTCACGGTTGAGATAGGTCCACAGGTGGTCCTGAAGAAACTCAAAGAGCTAAGGATAAGCAAATCGCCAGGTCTGGGCAGACTTCACCCCAGAGTGTTAAAAGAAACCACAGATCTAATTGCAGAGCCCCTATCAATGACTTTTTAAAAATCCTTACAGTTGTGTGAACTCCCTAGTATCTGGAAAAAGGCAACAGTGATACCATTGCACAAAAAGGGAAACTGCCAAGATCCACTAAATTAACCCCTGATCAATTAACCTAAATTAACCCTCCTGTCCAGGAGGAGAGTGACCTTGGCGTCATCGTTGACTCCCAGTTGAAATTCAGCTCCCACTCACAGAAAATCTCAGGCAATGCTAGTAGAGCCCTAGGCATCATCAAACACAGCATCACCAGTAGGAGTAAACACGTAATCACCAAACTCTACAAAGGATTAGTAAGACCTAGACTGGAAGTGGGGACGATACTGGCCACCCCTCGATTCAAAAAGGACAAGGCAGTTCTTGAGCAAATCCAACAAAGGGCCACTAAGATGATTGTCGGCATGGAAAACAAGACATACAGTGAATGGCTGAAGGAACTCAACCTCCCCTCCTTAGTATACAGACGGAAACGTGGAGACATGATCCAGGCGCACAAACTCCTCTCAACCAATCGAGAAAATGAGATCCTGGAGATCAACACCTCCCACAAAACACGAGGACACCCTAGACGAATCCGCAAACATCACGCTACAACTGGAGCAAGATGCAATTTCTTCTCGAATCGGATTGAGAACCTCTGGAATAACCTCAAGGAGGACACTGTTGCTGCTGAATCAACAGATGCTTTCAAACGCCATCTGGATGCTGAGTGGAAAGATACACCGTGGAAGTTTGACTGGGAAGCACCAGAATCTTCCACCAGAACTTAACCAACTACAACAGTCATCATAAGGAGTGATTCAACAGGATCGAAAGTCCTTATTTCACTCCAAGCTGTGATTTAAGGTAATTTTTAAGGTAATCAGTCTAACCTGCAAAACCTGCAAAATACTGGAATCTATCATATGTGACCACATCCTTGAGCACCTGCACAAGAGAAAGATAATCACTAGCAAACAATTTGGGTTCTTGAAGAGAAGGTCCACAGAGTCACAGCTTCTTCTGGCAGTGGAAAACTGGAAAATGCATGCAGATAAGGCTGATCAAGTTGATGGCATTTACATAGACCTTAAAAAGGCCTTTGACAAAGTACCTCATCATTGCCTCTTATACAAACTCCATAACCTTGGTCTGGGAACCACAGTTGATTGGATCAAACAGGTTCTTACTGGAAGGTCTCAAACACCATCAGTAGACAGAGTTCTGAGCACACAGGTAATCAGCAGTGTTCCCCAGGGCTTGGTCCTTGGCTATTTAACCCGTATCTCAACAGTCTAGTAGAAGGCATCAACTCAGAGATTATACTGTATACAGATGACACCAAGCTGTATAAAGTAATCAAAACAGCTGCCAATGCACAATCTCTACAAAGGACCTTGGCAAGCTCAATAGATGGTTGTCCAACTGACTGATGGAAATCAATATCAACAAAAGCCATAAGCTAACAATAGGGAAACCTACTATCCACTATGAGTATAGACTAGGAGACTTATTGATCACATCAAGCCTGGAGGAGTGCAACTTGGGAGTTGTCATTGACAGCAACCTCAACTTCCAGGCCCACTATAACATCATTATTGGGAAAGCAAATTGTGTTGCAGGATTTTTAAGGTGCAATTTCATTACTTCTGGAAATGACAAGACCCTTTGCCTTTTCTACAAAGCTCTAGTACAGCCAATCCTCGAAAACGGTCATTGCAATACATGTACCTTTTACAACAAAGACATCAGAGCTCTCAAAAAAGTTCAAAGACAAATAACAGAGTTCAGTCCAACTTTGAGAAACTTACCCTACAAAGATAGGCTCAGCAAGCTCAAGCTTCCTTCACTAGCTTATTGACTGCACTAAGGACACCTCATTGAGGCATACCAGCTTTGCTACAATGCCTACAAAAACATCCAGGCTACTGATGTTCTCAACTTCAGCCACAAGAGCCTTTGTGGTCACAACCTCAAGCTTCAAGAGGAGAGGTTCCAAAAGGATATTGGCTGATGGGTGTTCAAGAACCAAATAACACAACACTGGAACAAGCTCCCCTTCAAAGTCATCAATGCCAACTCATTAAACTTGTTCAAGCAGGAACTGGACAATACTACAATGAAAGGGCATATAACTTTTGTCAATTTAAAAGATTTTGTAGAGGCCCTGTGGCCTATTTGTTTTGGATTATATTATTATTAGCATTATCAAGATAATGGGACTGGTTGCCTTCTGATGACTCTTCAACATATGCCTCAACATGCCTTGAAATGTTCAACTAAATACTCTTAGCTGTTCCTTAGATATTGCTGTTGCACCCTTTTGACAACCATACTGCATATAGTGTGTTATGGTTTTGTTTGACATCCCTATCAACATTTTCTGAAAGTTTCACCTTAATACTCTAAGCCTTTTTGGACACTAAGGATCAAACATACGCCCTTTTCCCAGCAACCAACCTTATACATAAACAATGGGCAACTTGCATAAGGGCAAGTGCCTTTGGCGGAAAATTAATAAAAAAAAAAAAATAATACATTGAAACCTTATGCCTCTTTTCTATAGGCAAGGTTATAGCAATATCATTGCCTTTGATAAATAAAAAAAAGATTTTTTGCCACAAAATCCTCAGTAACTTTTTAGAAGCCAGTGCACCTATTCACATTCTTGCACATAAGATCATTTTCCAAACATAAACAAACAAGCAACAAGTTAAATATTCTGGATATTTCACAAGATGCTTGAAACCAGAATTAATATCTAAAAAAATTGTTCCTATTTTCTGGCATCAGTAATATTGCTGTATGCACTGGTAGAACCTGCTGAAAGAAATAGTAGTGACTTGGATGAATTCTACATAAAGTTGCAGGGACAAATAGACAAGATACCATCTCTAATGCCCCAGTGGGTACAAATAGGTAGAGACATGCCCTAGCTTAGACTAATTTGATGTAAGCATGGAGCAAAGCTATAGTAACAGGCTGCTACAATTTTGTAGGCACAATTATATAGTCACAGCCAATTTTAGGCCAGCCTTATTGATTATACAATGGTAAATGGCAACATCTGGTAGTATCCTGAGCTAATTCAAAACAGAAAATCTGAAGTATAGCTAGTTGGCACTAGTAGACTTCAGGATGAGAATTTGAGATGAACATTCCAAGAATAATTGGATAGGACATTGGTTTCTTGGATAAGAATTTGATTTTAGTGTGTCAGATTTGATAATATAAAACTTAGGCAGAATCAAGTCAGGAAAATAGGAGACAAGGTTATAAAAAATAGATAGTGAATGCACCAGGAAATTAGCCAGAATTATGACTACCAGCAAGAAAATAGCCAAAGCCACTATCAAATATTATGCCAGGATTCAAGCTTACTAAGAGCAACACCCCATTTACACTCTTTCATGGGAGCACTATGCAGCAGAGTCAAATCCAGATTGCCTATTGGCAAGCACTTTCAGTACTTTGTCCAAACTGATCAATGGATAAAATAGATGTTTATTCTTTTTAGTTTCCCCTTCCATGTAAGTTTTGGTGCCCAAACAAGTCTTGATCTTATGCAGGACTAAAAGGAGAATATTCCACATGACCTGATCAGAGCTGACTTTTTTTAAGGAAAAAAAATACAAATTTCAAAAATCATTTACTTAATTACATAGAAAGGTCCATAGTATGTAATTAAATAAAAGAACAAGTTTCCCAATTGAAAGTAAGGTGCAACATTAAAACCCAAAATGAACAGAAATTATTCTATATATGAAGGGGGTGCCCACACCTCCTCAATAGCTTGCTCTTTACACTAAAGTTTTAAGCACTTTTAAAAAATCTTCCTAAACTAATTAAATGGCCCTTTTGTTTCAGGGGTCATTCTTCAAAAAATTGAGACAAACAGTCAAAATTTAGCATAAAGACCAACACATTAAGGAGGGGGGCAACCTCTTCATACACAGAACAATTTCTATTTCTTTTGAGTTTTGATGTTGCTCCTTAGTTTCAGTTGAAAAAACGTCTTTTTTTTTATTTCTGATCATTTAACAAATAATGCTGGTAAATCTGCTCACCCTCTCTGAAAAATTGCCTCCCCTTGTGGGAAACTCCTCCATGGAAAGTTCATCCCATGTAAAATACCCTCCCCCCCCCCCCATAAAATTCTATTCTTGCTGAAAATTCACCTCCCCTCTGTAAAATTTCTTATGGAATACTTTAATTTCTAATCATTTTTTGGATCACTCTGGAATTTCCCCTTTCATGAAAAATTTTTCTCAGAAATGTAAACCTTCTGAAAATTTCCCCTGAAACATCTCCATATGCAAATTGAGCTGGCAAAGAGTAAGTAAGAAAATAAAAAGAATTTTATATAGGAATTCTGTCAAATCCCCTGGAAAAGTCACCCCCAGAAATTTCCCTTGCCACAGAAAATTCTCCCATGGATACCCATCCCAAGCAAAAAATCCCCCCTCCCCCCAAAAAAGTCTTTATGCTTCCCAATAGCAAATAACTAATGCAAACAATGAGAAAATTTCATAGCTTCCAGGCCTTTCCCTGTGGGCTGTGGAGAGTCATGTTACCCCTAAAGGCATAGCTATTAGATCACATATAGAAACCCAGGTGCAGCTCAGGACAATGTCACAGCCTGATATATATGGCAGCCAAGCTTATCAAGAAACAAGCATAAAGCATGAAGTGGATTTTGTCAGGAGGGCAAAGAAATCAAACCATGCCCCATCTGTAAGACAATGCTATTTCTGTGGAGGGGATTATTCACCTTCCCACAAATGCCCTGCAAAAGGAAAAATATGCAGTAGCTGTGACCAAACCATTTGCAAAGGTGTGCAAAAGAAGCAAAAAGGTGGTGAATGTAATAAATCAACAACATCAAGCAAACAAGCATCAACCAGACAGCAATGATGAGCTCTTCATTGACACCATAAACATGGACAAAGGTGATGATCAACCATATGTGAAGCTCATAATCAATGAACCCATCAGTATCACTTTCAAAATTGACATGGGTGCACAGGCCAACATCATACCTGAAACAATTTTTAAGGCCCAAAGTCAATAAGACAATACAAATCCTTACTAATTCTGGAGGACAGAAGATCCCAATGCTTGGTGTTAGCAGCCTTAACTGTGCACACACCAATGGATGCACTGAGACACAGCCCTTCTTCATAGTGAAAGACACCCCTGTTCCAATCCTAGGCTTCAAAACCAGCAAAAAACTAAAATCAATTAAGCTGATACTTACTGTGACAAAACCAACCCAATTCATAGAGGGATTCAAAGATGTATTCCAAGGTATAGGACAGCTCAAAGGTGAGTGTCACATAACACTCAGAGAAGGAACCATACCTTAGGCTGTACCAGACAGATGCATCCCAATATCTCTCCAAAATAGGTTCAAGAAGAAACTAGACAGGATGGAAGCACTTGGGGTCATCAAAAAGGTTACTTACCCCACAGATTGGGTAAATGCTGCAGTTGTGGTCAAAAAGTCTACAGGTCTGCATTGACCCACAGGACCAGAACAAGGCCATCAAAAGACCCCACCACCCAATACCCACATTTGATAAAGCAATACTAAAACACTCTGGTGCTAAATTTTTTACCAAGCTGGATGCCTGTCATGGATATTGGTCTCTTGTCCTTGACAATGAATCATCTCAACTAACAACATTTAACACTCCATATGGCCAATACATGTCCAAACGCATGCTGTTTGGGTTGATTTCAGCATAGGATGAATTTCAACACTGCATGGAAGAGGCATTTGAAGGCATAAAAGGTTTTTCTGTCATAGTCAATGACATCATTATATCTGGGGAAACCATAGAGGAGCACAACACAAATGTTTGCAGTGCACTAATCAAGAGCATGCAAAAGGACTGTGAAATTCAACCTAAAAAAAATGTGTGTGTTGGGTGCAACAGCATACCATACTTTGGACACATAGTATCAAAAGGTGGTATACACCCAGACCCACAAAAGATCTGTGCACTGAAAAAAATGAGAGCCCCATCTACCAAGGATGAACTACAGACCATACTGGGAATGATGACCTACCTAAAAAGGTACATCTCCAATCTAGCATCACTAAATCAGCCCCTACATAACCTGGCAAAACAGCAACAGCTCAAGTGGGAGCCACAACACAATATATCATTCAACAGCATCAAAGAATCCATTGGCAGCTCATTGGCATTTTTTGATCCAAAAGCAGGGAACATCAAGCTACAAGTTGATGCTTTGAAGTTTGGCCTAGGAGCCATCCTTATTCAAAATGGGAAGTTGATCTCCTTTGTATCATGCTTGTTGAAGACCACTGAGCAGAACTACTTGCAGATAGAAAAGGAACTATATGCTATTCTCTTCAGCTGCATACACTACCACCAGTACCTCTATGGCCAGAAGTTCATAATTGTATTGGATCACAAGCCTCTCCAGTGATCCTGAATTGCCCAATATCAAAGTTGTCACTGAGACTCCAGTGGATGCTACTGAGAATCCAACCATATGACTTCACCATAACATTCCACCCAGGCAAAGAAATTCCAGTTGCTGATGCCCTGTCATGCATGTATCTCCCAGAAGGGGATGGAAAGATACAAAAAGAGATCAAGTCATGTGTGCATTCTGTTATGTCAATTCAACCAATCAGCAATGACACTCTTAAAAAGCTCAAACAAGAGACAGCAGGTGACACTCAATTGGTTGAGCTGGCTAAGACAATCAAAAGTGGTTGGCCAGCATCCAGAAGAAATCTCCCAGCAACTCTCACTCCATTCTGGAATGCCCAGCATGACCTAATGGTCATAGACCAAATCATACTAAAAGGAGATTGCCTGGTCATACCCAAAAACTCCTGCAAAGACATCCTCAACTGCATACACTCATCACATCTGGGTATAAAAAAAACTAAACAGTGTGCTTGCTCAGTCACTTTTTGGCCAAGGATGACAAAAGATATTGAAGAACATATCAAACACTGCTATGCATGCATCAGACTCCAGAACTCCAACCAGAAAGAGCCCTTGATGCCACATGACATCCCTGACTTACCATGGGAGAAAATTGGTTGCAACCTCTTCTACAAAAATGGGGAGTGCTTCCTCATTACTGTCAACTATTACAGTCAGTTTTTTAAAGTTGATAGAATGGGAAGCAGTGCATATGCTCACCAAATAATACTGTATCTAAAAAAAAAGCACTTTACACATTATGAAATTCCTCATATGTTCATTACTGACAATGGCCCACAATTCACACCATCCATCTTCTAAAAATTCATATTGGATTGGGAAATATCTCAGACCACATTTCCCCCAATAAAACAGATTGGCAGAAAGGTCCATACAGATGGCCAAAGATATCCTGAGGAAAACCAATATTGCTGGAAACAATTTTGAGCTGGCATTGCTAGAGTACAGGAACACCCCAGTTGATGGTCTGGCCTCCCCATCCCAATTGCTAATGAGCAGAAACCTCAGATCAACAGTCTCATGCACCAAAGACCATTAGGCACAAGCAGTTTTGACAGAATCAAATGAAGCAACAGTCATGCCAGAGCAATTACTATGATTGACAGTCAAAGCAACTGAAACCCCTACAAATTGGACAACCAGTACAGGCCCAAATCCACAACAAACTCTGGCAGGTAGGCATTGTCAAAAGAGCAGATGTGAATCCCAGATCCTACATAAACCAACAAAGAGAAAAATCTCAAAAAAAAACAAACAAATGAGACTGTGGCCAGTGGAGAGAAAAGAAAACACAAATGCAAAACAATGTGGATATTTTGCCTGTATCCAAACAAGGCGTCTTCAGCACAAACAAAACACAAGAAGAACAGGATAAAAAAAAGAGATAAAACTAAAAACCAATAAAACCACCACCAAAAAAAACAAAAATTTCCCTATGTGGATCAGTTTGTGCCAATTGTACATTTTTGTTTTTTTTGGTGGTGGTTTTATTGGTTTTTAGTTTTATCTTGTTTTTTTTTTTATCCTGTTCTTCTTGTGTTTTGTTTGTGCTGAAGACACCTTGTTTGGATGCAGGCAAAATATCTGCATTGTTTTGCATTTGTGTTTTCTTTTCTCTCCACTGGCCACAGTCTCATTTGTTTGTTTTTTGAGATTTTTCTCTTTGTTGGTTTTTGTCATGGCTGGCCAGTTCGTCTTAAGATCTTTCATAGATCCTACATAGTCAAGACAAATGACCAAGCAACCTACAGAAGGAACAGGCACCACATAAAGATATTCTGTCAGCAACATCAGTTGCCAGACACCACCATAACTGAAGAGATCCCCTATACAGACACTGCAACCACACCACTGAGTCTATCAAAAACAATGCCTACCCTGTCCCTAGAACACCAGATGAAAACCATCTGAAAACCCTCACTTGTGTTCATAGCCCAACATTTAACAGGCCCATACCTGTACCAAGCACCAGTCACATGACCCATACAGAACTCCATGAGGTAAATTTTTACCAAATCATATTATTGACTTAAAAATAAAGTAAATATACCACTCAATGCCTTTTTTTATGCACTTTCCAAATATATTAATTGTTTTTGTTGGAAATGAATTTTGGGCCCACCCCTATAGGCTATACACCAATTCAGGATATATATTTGCACATTAGGGGGGGGAGCAAATTTTATTTCTGATGTAAATGGGAGGTAAGTTTAAACTTTACCCCTGCCCCCCTAATATACAAATATATACCCTGAATTGGTATACAGGGGTGGGCATAAAATTCATTTCTGACAAAAATGATTATTATATTTGGAAAGACCATAAAAAAAGGTGGTAAAATTCTACTTTAGTTACTTTTACCTATCTTGGAAAGAGGTGAAGATAGGAAAATGAAACTTTCAGCGATGGGTCTACAGTCTAAAATATCTCCTGGGAAGGTATTTTGAAGTACTTATCTCCTCTCCTTCACCAACGATACTTTAAAGCCCAGCGCCCACTAGCGCCCAAAGAACCCAAATTCATTAATACTTTAGCGCCCAGCGCCCAGAACCCACAGCTCCCAACTTGAAAATATATACTACCATTACCTTTAGCACAGCAAATTTATAGTCCATTTCTTCTTTAAATAGCGATTTAAAAAAGTATCATATCTAAAGTTAGCAAATCACAGATGGTGCGGGTATACACAAAAGAATTCTACTACTCACAAAGATATATTCAATTTATGTCAGCAAGGCATTGTGTCGGCAAGGTGAATATGACAAAGAGAGATCATTATCAATTACAGGAGGGGAGATTTGACTTCTGTCGGTAAATGCATTTCACAAAGAGGCAATTTGCGTGTTACAAATATTCGAGATATGTCATTCAGTGTTGGCTCCTGACAAATTAAAATGCTTGTATTACACACATGCGGGCTTTGGCCTTGCTTGACCCCGCTCGGGCTTATTATGCCATATACAATATTTTTATTAAGTGAAAAACATTTTACAAAGTATTTACCATAAAATGTAATAGGTACCCCACTGTTTAAAGACTTTGTGACTTTTTATTTAACAAAACCAGTTGCCCAGCGCCCAAGAACCCAAACAAAGATAGACCATATCAAGTTACAGGAGGGGAGATTTGACTTCTGTCGGCAAAAGAATTTCACAGAGACGTATCATGTTACAGGAAAGATCAACTTTAGATGTTACAAATATTCAAAATATTTCATTCAGTGTTGGGTCACATAGACATATTATTAAATAAACACCAGATCGCATGGGATTTTGCGAGTTTGCGAGTTCCTTGCGCTTTTTCTTCTTTGCCTCCAGTAAACGCGTTAATTTTGACGTTTGATTTCATTGAGATTTTGAGAATTGTTATTTCATGTTGCAAGAAAAGACTTGGTGACAAGCTGAATTTGCGCTTCCACAGGCATGTTATTTTTATAAGATGCTTCTTTCTGATATTATCTTAGGTGTAGAGATTTTAAGGGGAATTTTCACCAGGTTGGAATTGTCTAGAGTATCTTTCCGTTGGGGGGGGGGGTGTCCACGGGAGAAATTTTCTCCGGGATCAGCTTTATACTAGGAATGGGGTATTTGTGGGGAAACTTTTCCACAGAGAAGGGGATTTTCTGCATGATTTAAAAACAAACAGATATTCTTTCATATGAAAGTGCGCTACAAAAAAAAATTCATCTGAAATTGACCGCAAGAATTTTTCTTGGTGGAGGGGGGGGACTAATTTACATGAGAAGAACTTTCCATGGAGGGGGAACCGGATTTCCCGCTATTATTTCTTAACAATCAGAAATCAAATAAAAAAACATTTTTTTTCAGCTGAAAGTAAGGAGGAACATCAAAACTTGAAACGAACAGAAATTATTACGTATATGGGGGGGGGGTGCTGCCCTCCTCAATACCTCGCTGTTTACGATGAAGTTTGCCTTTTTGCCCCAGTTCTTTAAAACTACTCATAAAACACAAGGGCCATTTAATTGGAATAATAACCCTTTTAAAATATTCTAGAAAAGTCAAAATTTAGCGTAAAGAAAGAGGTATTGAGACAGGAGCAACCCCCCTCATGTAAGTAATGATTTCTGTTCGTTTTAAATTTTGATGTTGCTTCTTACTATCAGGTGAAAACACTTTTTTTTTAAATTTAATTATATACCAAAGATACATAATCATAAAAGAAATACATTAAAGAAATTAGTTAAAGGTTGTTCTGGGTACCCAGCTGACTGATCGTATTTCAAACAATAGGCCATACGAAAAATATGGTTCAATACCGCCCTCTAGGGCTATAATGAAAGAAAGGTTGAGGTGCCTAGGGCACGTTGTGCGGATGAAGGATGACAGATTGCCGAAGATTGTTCTTTTCGGCCAACTGTCTAAGGCTAAGCGGAAAGCAGGTCGTCCTGGTCTGGGGTGGGAGGACGTCATAAAGAAAGTATTTAAAGGAAATGGGAACTTCGTGGGCGGGTGTAAAAAGGGAGGCTTTGAATAGATTGGGATGGAGGAGGAGGGTGCGTAACTGTGTTGGCCTCAGGCGGCTTGGTGCTGCGGTGAGTTGTTAGTAGTAGTAGTAGTAAAGATACATAAAAACAAGGTCAATGTTTAGCAATATAAAAGTGATTTATCACAAAAAAAACATGCAGACTACCCCCTTCCCTCTTTTGTGAATGAAGGTTATTCATTCTTCTAAAATATTTTTGTCAAAGTTCGTGTATTTCCTTTAGTCTGTAAAAATTACTATTATCGCCAATTCGTTTTTCAAAGAAGATTATCAAGCTGTTTCATACGAAACCTGGTATTTATTTTAAATTATGAATCTATGTTGGGTACTGACAAATTAAAATGTTTGTATCACATACATTCGGACTTTGGCCTCGCTTGTGCTTATTATGCCACATACAGTGTTTTTATTAAGTAAAAACAATGTCCTAAAGATTTACCATAAAATGCAATATGTGCCCCATTGTTACAGGACTTTGTGACTTTTTTATTTAACAAAACCAGTTTTTTTTAGTGCCCAAGTAATAAAATTCCATGTGTAAACAGACCAAAGAATTAGAACGAGGTTCCTTTTCATGTCAAAACTGGGAGTGCTCTCATTAGACAGATGAAACACTTCAAACGAGATGTCACTCGACAAAATTCGGAGCCCAAACTCAATTAGTTTAGAACCGAGGCGATTTTCAGGATACTTTTTGAGGGATTAAACCATGTCTGCTTGACTAGTAGCTCATTTGAAAGCCCATTTATTGCTGATTCATAGTACATATGTTTTATCGCGTTTAAGAGTCTTGAATTCAATTTACTCCCCAAATAGGGTTTTTTTCTAAATAATTCAAAATGCTTGTATTACAAAAAGCGGGCATTGGCCTTGCTTTGGCTTTTTATGCCATATACAGTGCCCCATTGTTACAGCTTTCTGACTTTCTCATTTAATAAAATTATTATTTTTTTTATAATAAAAGAATAAATAAAACAATTAAATAAACCAATTTTTTCAACTGAAAATAAAGCGCAACGTTAAAACTCGATACAAACAGAAATTATTCTGTATGTGAATGGGTTGTCTCCTTCCTCCATACGTTGCTCTTTGCGCTAAAGTTTATCGCAATTTTTAAAAAGCCTCCTACTCATATTAAACAGCCCTTGTGTTTTATGAGTCGGTGGATGTACAAATCTTTGCTTTTGTTGCAAGCAAGGGCATTGTTTGGGGCGGATAGGGGCAGTTCCCTTCATAAATATTTGGAGTCTATTCGAATAGGGACCCTTCGTGCCCCTCTTCAGTAAAAATGCTGGAGCAGGAGCCCCTGGTTGCAAGTTACAACTGTGGTTTCGTCAAAATGTAAGAGATCAAGAATTGCCTACATCTGATTTCAGTGTTATTGTTTCCTTTTCGTTTGTCAGTTTAAATTTTTTTTTCTAATTTTATCTATTTTCTGTTGCAGACGAAAAAAAAAAATTTGTGATAACATTATGGACTCTTTTGTTCATGTTTATCTGCTGGGAGGGGGAGTATACGGTGAGGGTCCCTTGTAAATCTCCAATTAAGGGTTTTGGACCATAATTATTACAATGGTACCGTTTTATACTTCAAAGCTTTTCAACTTAAGAAGTGGCACAAAAGGTGCCATTTTTTGTGCTATTTGGCACTTACGGATGGCAAAACTGATTAAATTCATGTAGATATGAGCAATAGCTTTCAAATCAACCATTAAACATCTTTCTAAGAAGTTCTGGCAGCCCACTAGCCCCTAGCTTTTCCACTTAAGACATGGCATCAATAGTGCCATTTATAGTGTCATTTGGCAGTTGCAGGTGGTGGAATTCATAAATAAAACTTAGATATGAGAAATAGATTTAATGTGAGCTATTAAACATCTGTATACGATGTTTTTGTAGCCCGCTAGCCTCCCCCTCTTGAGAAATGGCACAAAATGTGCCATTTTTGTGCCATATGGCAGTTGCAGATAGTGGAATTTATACAAAGCACGTAAATGTGAGAAACATCTTTCAAATGAGCCATTAAGAATCTCTTTATGATGTTCTGGTAAACCGCTAGCCCTGGGAAAAAAAAGGGAGACAGATCAGTGCTACCCATGCAAAAAAGTCATTTTCCTTGGTGTTCAAGGTGGGGGACTGTAATTATCCTACAAAAGGTTTTTGGCCATGTTGATTCCAATGATGCACTTTTTATTTGGATTTGACGCCATTTTCAAGGGGTTTCAGGCTCTTTTTCGAAATCACCATACATTTCTTTTCGCAATAAACTTTTACTTCTAAGATTAACCGAAACAATAGTTACCATTCCTGATTCAGTGTTAAATGGCAATTTTTTCTCACGAGACCGTTTTTTTGAAAACACGTTTTTCAACTTTTGATCACTATGGGCTGTGGTTCGCTCTTTACTAGGTTGCAGCTGCCGCTGCAGCCATGATGACCAAATGTTTATACATTGGGTGAGGCAGACCTTGGTACATGTTTATTGCTGGGGAAATTACGTTATAGCGAAAAATATTTTATTTGAGAAGCCTGCTTTTTATGTTTTTTTGATGAGGTGCATAACTGACAGGGTTGCCAAGGGGCTGTACCAAAGTACTATTTGAACTCTTTTTAATCAAAGGAGTACAAATTGAATAATTTCTGTGAAAGTAGCTATTTTTCTATACTTTATGTTAAAAGCAGTGTTTGTCTAGATTTCCTGGCAATATTTAAAAAACGATCAGAAATAAAAAAAAAAAAAAGTTATTACAGCTGAAATTATGGAGCAACATTAAAACTTAAAACGAACAGAAATTAATTCTCATATGAGGGGGATAGCTCTTCCTCAACACCTCACTCTTTGCGCTTAACTGTTTTAGTACTTTTAAAACAAGCTTCTTATTGTTCCAATTAAACGAACACAGTGTTTCAGGAGTCGTTCTTAAAGAATTGGGACAGAATTCAAACTTTAGCGTAAAAGTGAGATTTTGAGGAAGGTCAACCACTCCCCCCCCCATATACGTAATAATTTATGTTCGTTTAAAGTTTTAATGTTGCTCTTTGTAAACAAAGGGGAAATTTTATAACTTAAAGACCTTTTCCCTGGATCTGTGGGAGAGGGTGGGGGGTGGGTCAGGTTATATCCAAAGGTATAGTTATTGGGTCTTTTAATTATGATGAACGAAATGACAATCTCAAAATTTTGTTCAGACGATTTTGCGAAAAAAGGGGGTGGGAGAGGGGCCTAGTTACCCTCCAATTTTTTTGGTCACTTAACAAGTGCACTAGAACTTTTAATTTGCGTTCGAATTAGCCCTCTCACGATATTCTAGAACCACTGGGTCGATATGATCACCCCTGGGGAAAAAATAAACAATAAAAAAACGAATAAACACGCATCCGTGATCTTTCTTCTGGCAAAAAATACAAAATTCCGTATTTTTGCAGAAAGGAGCTTGAAACCTCTAATGTAGGGGTTTTCTGATACGCTATGTCTGATTGTATTATTTTGATTAAGATTCTATTACTTTTAGGGGGTGTTTCGCCCTTTTTCGAAAATCTTGAAAAATTTTCAGGCTCGTAGTCTTTAATGGGTAAGACTAAACTTA
Source organism: Artemia sinica (assembly GCA_027921565.1). Taxonomy (NCBI): domain Eukaryota; kingdom Metazoa; phylum Arthropoda; class Branchiopoda; order Anostraca; family Artemiidae; genus Artemia; species Artemia sinica. The sequence continues at coordinate 81,844,070 of CM051258.1, read as the reverse complement.
ATTAAACTTATAATTTCGAGCCGATAATAATAAGCCGATAATAAGCCGATACAAGCCGATAATAAGCCGATTCTTTTGATATATCTATTAGTATCAAAATTCCAATTTTGTAGAATATTGAGCCGGGCTGAACCTTACTTACAGTTCGTTATCCCGAACTGTTTGATTATGAATAGTTGCCAGTTAGAAATATGTTAACTGCAAAAATGGTAAAAGATGTCAAAATGAGTTAATTTTCGATTATAGAAAACCTAGGTATCGATGCGTAGGATGTAGAACGGGCAACCCCCCCCCCCCCATCCCCCTTCGATTCTTTGCCCCTATGGATTTGAAAAGAAAATGTTTTGAGCGACACTTTTATTGAAAAATTCTTTTTGTATATTCAGTAAAAAAATTAAAATGGTCAATTCTCCCCCTCCTCTAGAACTGGGAAGGTAGACTTTTTGCTCCCTGTCGTCTATAATTTTGGTATTCAACATCACTTCCAGGCACTTAAGGAGAATCTGGGGGCTAATTATTCCGGAGATGACTTTGGAAACCAATAGATAGCAATTTTTTGGGTAAAAGGATAAAATTAGAAGAGAAGTTCTTGTTTTATGAACTTAGTTTATTTCCATTAGCTGTGAATGATTTGTAGTATTATTTATTGAAAAAAAAAAATAACTCTCAAATATAGCCAAAGGCCTAAGCCTAGCTAAATGGTAATGGGTTTGGTTAATTGAAAATTAAGCGCAATATTTATTATTTCTATATTTACATATTGGAGTTAAGATGTTAAAAGTAGAATAGCCAAGGCTTAGGGTGTTTTTTTTCACAGTTGAAAAAAGCTTTGAAGAATTGGAATGCAAGTCTGCTAACGAATATTAGAGTATCAGAACCTAAAGTGATGACAGTGGCTAAATATACCTCTGGAGCATGAGCGCTCCGAAAAACATAGCTAGAATTGGTAGATGTTTTCTAGAGAAATTGCCGACGGGCACGACCCCTCTTAACTTCTTTCTTATTGGTCTTCCGCGCTTGTATCAAATATATAAAATGCTTTTCCATAAACTTGGGAATATTCAATTAGAAACAAAAGCGCAAAGGTGTGATTTCGTTCTTAAAGATTGACTTTATTTTGTGTTCAAGAAAATGGCGTCATTTTTTCGACCGTGGGAGCCTGTTGCCAGAACAAGAATTCCAGCTGGATTTGTTAATCTCGGGAATACATGTTACATAAACGTGTCCTTACAAGTGAGATTTAGCATAATAAATTAACTTATTAGTACGTACCAAATAGTTGAATCAAGAATTAAAATAAATATAGGCTAAAATATTCGCATTTGCGCTATTTTATTAATTTTGTCCTGACAACATAAATGTCTTGTGACCCCAAACTATGATTTCACTCTCATTTCGAGAACCGCCAACTTTCCACCTTTTTGTGTAAATCTGTGCCAAGGATGGCAGAACTGTGTTCCGTCTTGCTAAGCACAGTTTTATCATACTTGGTACTTTTGTTGCGCCTCACCTTGTGTACATATTTTTTTGTATTCGGCCGATCCTCGCCTCAATCCTGCCCTTTTCACGTTAATATTTTCTAGTGCTTTAAAAATGTTTCTTTTTACAGATCAACGGTCTTCGTTTTTAAGCAGTCGTTCATAATTTTGAAAAAATGGGGGAGGGGGGGAAACTGTAAACTTTTGAATGCAAGTCTTAAAACAGGAAAAATGACACCTACTTTGAATGCAATGTGGGTCAACTTTATCTTTAAAATTTATATTTGATTCTAGAAACCTTAAGTAGAACACGGGTTTATAGAATTTATTACGCTTTCGTCTTTTGAAAATGGGAATCAGAAGAACTAGGTTTAAAATACCAGAAAGTGGAACTTGGACAATTTTAATATAGTAGAACGTGTTTCTAAGAACCTTGGAAATAATTTTATATGCGGATTTCTGAAGTGTTACAAGTAGTTCCTCTCGTGCAGTACTTCTGTAAAGTTTTTCTCTTGTGTTTGTTTTCAAACCATGTATATAGACTTTGTAGAATAGATGAATAGTTTCTAGTAAAGAAATCCTTCTTCTATCTCCTCCCACGTGAACCCTTAGCTCTGAAAGATTTGGCTACACGCTTACCAGCACACGCATACCAATATTAGATGATTATCCATGTAAACTCAGACATCACCAGGAAGGAGTGATAAAGGTTTACAATTTTTTAAATAATGCTGTGAAATCTGGCGCCCCCTTCATGGAAATTTCCCTTTCCTCATGACACATTTTTCCATGGAAAGATCCTCCCACGTAACCACCTCCCCTGACCCCCCCCCCCCACCCCCCCACCACCACCATCACCACCAGAAAAGAAATCCCTGCTGGAAACGTATGTATACTTCCGAATAGCCAATATTATATGTAAGAAATGGACGAAGTTCGTAATTTGCAGCCCTTCCCCTTGGGACTGTGGGGGATTAAGTCATCCTCAAAGACATAGCTATTAGATTTTTCTACTATGCTGAACAAATTGGTTATCTCAAAATTTTGATGGGGTGACTTTGGGAAATAAATTAGCATGAGTGGGGGCCTAGTTGCTCTCCATTTTTTTCTGTCACTAAAAAAAGGCACTAGAACCTACTCTAGGACCACTGGGTCGATACGATCACCCCTGAAAAATAAAACACATTCACATCCGTAATCTTTCTTCTGGCAAAAATACAAAATTCCATAATTTTTGCAGATAGGAGCTTGAAACCTCGACTACAGGATTCTATGATACGCTGAATCTGATGGTGTGATTTTCATTAATATGTGTTGGATATGTGTTATATATAATTTTTGTTCGTTTTAAGTTTCAACTTCGCTCTTTACTTTCCTCGGAAAAACTTTGTTTTTTAAAATTAATTTAGGAGTCAAAACTAAATACGTAGCCTCACAACAACAAACTAATCTATAACGCTTTTCATAGTCCTATAGGAACTGTGATATCAGTAACTTTCAGTATACAATTAAAATTATCTTAGAAACATAGGCATAAAAATCAAAAGCTTAAAGTCATTACACATCATAAAAATAGTGGATTTATTTATCAGGTAACATCTTGTTGTCACCTAGTATTACTCGAAGTGAAGAACATAACCATAATAGGAACTCTGGAAATCCAGTTATTTTTCTCTATGAAACGGAGGATTTTAAGTTGTGATACATATTCTAAAGCGAGTTTGCAGTTCTAATACTAGTAAGATCCCTTCACTTCGAACTTGTCTACAAAACAATCATGAAATGTCCTTTTCAGATCCAAAACGACAGTCAATCATTGAACTGAGCTCATTGTGCAGAAGTGAGGCAAAATAAAAAAAAATAATAACAATCTGAAAATGCTTTACTTTTATACTGTTAAAAGTCTCCTTAAAAGGTTTACTTTTACCGCACCAAAACTCCTATATTGTTTTGTGTTTTCAGTAAAGTGCTAGTTTTCTGCAATCCTACAAACATAGGGAAATATCACCAGTTGATTTATTTGCATTATTTTTATTGATATATGTTAGATAGGCTGTGAAGTAATAATTTGTGTTCGTTTTAAGTTTCAACTTCGCTCTTTACTTCCCATGGAAAAACTTTGATTTTAAATTAATGACAATAAAAGTGCTATTTTACAAATGTGGCAAGCTAACAGCGAGGGGTCTAATTCTCCCCTCGGTTGATGGCCACCATTTGTTGAAAGATTTCTCTAAAAAAGGACTCAAATGAGAAGAGTATTCGTTTTCTGAAATTGTTTTTTCGTAATTTTTTTTTATAGCTAAATGACGGTGTCACATACACAACATATAGTGACTCATGCTGGACAGGGCATGAACAGTAGTAATTACTGGAGTGAAAAAGTAGTTTCACTTATTAACAAATTTCAGGAGGCTTTGGGTCAGCATATTCTTGTAATTTATATGGTTTGGTAATTGTCGCAGTCTTTATGGTACGGAAAATTTATGTAATTCGAATGTGAGAATGCATTTTTTCAGTAGAATATGGGAACGACAGGTTTCTGGAGACCTTGGGGATTTGTGTAGTTTTACAATTAGAACCTGGGAATGCCAGCTGGGAAGAGAGTTTACAATAAAGGGCTCAGCTATTGAAGTTATTTATATATTTTTTTTTGCCAATAAATTACGAAAAATAATGATTTTATGGTACTTACGCATTATATCTTACCCACCGCTATGAAATATTACAGGAAACAAGTCAAATGGGCATTTGCAATGGATAAATGGATCGCAAAGCGTGATTTCTTATTGAGTTTACAATATTAAAATTTTTGTTTTTTGTGGTTTAGGGGGGCCTAAAAAAACACTAAGAAAACTTTAATGTTATGGGTGGGGAGGGGGTAGTTCGCTTTCGTTCATGGAATAATTTCTGTTCTTTTTTAGTTTCTTGAAATATTAATTTCTTTCTTTAGGTTCTTTTCAATTCTGAAATTGTCAGAAAAGCTCTATTGACTGATATTTCAAAGGAAAACAATATTTTGTCTTCCGTCCAAGATCTCTACTCAAATTGGATTATGTCTCCCGGACCAATTTATCCAAGAATCATCGCAAACAGGATAAAAGGTAATTAATTGTACATTCAGTTTTATCTAATTTCATCATGGACTGCGCAATAGTGCTGCCTTAGAACGAAACGATTTTTCGTTTTGTTTCAATCATCACTTTCGTATTGAAGTTGTCCAAGAATTTTTTTTTTTGGGGGGGGGAATGTGCATGCTGGTACAGAAGTGCTATTAAAACCCAGGGGTATTAATGTGAAAATATCAAGGAATGCTATTTTTTAATGAAAATCCTTTTGCAGCGTGTTTTCATCAAGTACTCCATGGTAACGAACTGTAAGTAAGCAGCGGTGGCAGTTTATTTCCACTAGATTTGAAATATGGATATTATTATTTATAGAAAAATTATATAACTCTCAAATATAGCTAAAGGCAGAAGCGGTAATGGCCTCTCTTGTGTCTAGGGCAAAATCATGATTAGCGCCCCCTCCTGTCTCCCATAAAATTTGTCAGTCTAAATTAAAACAAAAATTCATTCAGGAATACAATTATTTTATTCAGAGGGAGGATGGACCAATTTTATGCTGAGGGTATTTATATAGGGAATTTCCCGTAGGGAGGGAAGTTTTCATGGGGTAAACTTGTAGGGGGAAATTATACACGGGTGATTTGTTAGAATTCCTATGCAAAATTATTTTGATATGCATTGCTTTCTCTTTTCCGTCTCAATTTTATGCTTGGAGTTGTTAAGGGTAATTGTCCGGAGTAAATTTTCACCAGGACTGAATTGTCTAGAGAACATTTTCGTGGGGAGGGGGATTTATCCGTTTAGGCTGGGCCAGATTTTCTAGCATTATTTAAAAAAAACAATCAGAAATTAAATATAAAAAACCAGTTTTTCCAACTGAAAGTGAAGAGCAACATTAAAACTTAAAAGGAACATAAATTATTACCTATATGAAGAGAATTTCCGCCCCCTCCAAACCTCGCCCTTTACGCTAAAGTTTGAATTTTGTCCCAATTCTTTAAGAACGACTCCTAAAACACAAGGATTGTTTAATTAGAACAATGAGAAGCTTTTTTAAAAGTCTTAAAATGTTTTAGTGATGTGTTGAGCAGTGGACAACCCCCCTCATATACGTAATAATTTCTATGCGCTTTAAGTTTTAATGTTGCTTACCTTACTTTCTGTTGAAAATACTTTTGTTTAATTAAAAGTTGAATAGCCAAGGCTTAGTGTTTTTTTTTTTACATTTGAAAATAGTTTGTAAGAATAGAAAGATAAGTCTCCGAACGAACATTAGAATATTGAAAGCTGCAGTCTGGCTCTGGCTCTAGATCTGGCTCCGGTAAGAAGCAACTCTATACTTGTAAATAAAGTTCTATGGATTAAAAGTATTGACTTTATGCACTAATTGCAAATATTCCAACTAATTGCAACTGATTTCAATAAAGGCGGTTTCATCCATCGCGTTCACATCAGTTTAGACTTGTTTATTTTTAGATATTGGCCCTTTTAAGATCAACGAGCTTGGAGATGTTCGTGAGTTTTTGTATTTCATGGTCAGCAAAATGCAACAAGAAACCAAAACTGATATTTGTCAAGTGTCCCGGGAAGATATTTTAGTATGCCCCCATTGCGAATATTCAAAGACATTGCCGAAGGAATCCACATTTGGAGTTACTGTTCCTTTGGCTTCAAAAAGTATAAACCAATGTGTTGACAGCTTTTTGGAGCCAGAAAAGACTCCAATCAGGTAATTTTTACGTGTTTTAGATATACATAGCTGTATACATGATTTTGCTGGTCTGAAGTATGTTGTACGGATAATTAGTGAGGGATAATTAACGTTTGGGTGGCACCAATGGAAAATTGGCTCTAAAATAATCTTTTCTTTTTTCTCCTCTGACTCTCTAATTTGATAAGAATATGCAGGAAAGAATAATTAGCCAATTGGCCACAGAGGTTCGAAATGTTAGCTCCATTGAATTTGAGGCCTTAGATTTGAATTAAAATCAAGTTGCCATCGCTAATTGGAGAAAAAGCCGAGACAGATCTGTCTGAGTGAGAGCCAAAGCTGGCAGAAGCCCCTTTAAAGATTGCATAAAAATGATGTAGTTTCACTTCTTTATAGATAGTCTATCATGATTTTGGGCTGACTCGTGACGGACAATGTCCACTGAACTTGTATGCAAAATGGGAATCTGAATTGTTACAGTTCATGGTAACAAACTGTAAGTAAGGAGCTATGCGGCTTATTAACAACTGAAACTCTAAGAAACAGAGTCTTGATCACAACAGGTACATGAAAAGAATCGAACATTGATGCTTATTCAAAATATGTAAAATTAATAAAATTTAATTTTACCCATCAAAAGTTACAAGCCTGAGAAAATTTGCCAATCTTTTGAAAAAGGGGAAAAGCATCCACATGCTTTTCCCCTATAGAGGTTTCAAGCTACTATAGAGGTTTCAAGCTTCTATGTACAAAAATGTGGAATTTTGTATTTTTTGCCAGAAGAAAGATCAGGGATGCGTGTTTATTTGTTTGTTTTCCCCAGGGGTCATCATATCAAATCAGTGATCGTAGAAAATCGGGAGACGACTCAGTCGACGGGAAATCAGAAGTTCTAGTGGTCTTTTAAATGACCGAAAATATTGGTGGGCATCGGGCCCCCCCCCCACGCTCATTTTTTCCCAAAATCGCCCGATCAAAATTTTGAGATCGCTATTTTTTTCAGCGTAGTTGAAAAATCTAGTAACTATATCCTTGGGGATAACTTAACCCCACACAGTCTCCGAGGATAGGGCTGCAAGTTATGAACTTTACCCATTGTTTACATATAGTATTGGTTATTGGGAAGTATAGTCTACAGAAGTTTTTATGGGGAATATTTCCAGTAGAGGGGAGGGGGGGGGGTACGTGGGAAGATCTTTCTATTGAGGAATTTTTTATGGGGGAAGAGAATTTTCTACGGAAGAGAAGCCGGACTTCCCAGAATTATTTAAAATTGAAGGTTCGATGACTAAGTAAGGTTTCGTAGAGACACTAATTTATTATTGCAAGCTATATTTTTTTTTCATTTTGCTTTTAAGGTGCAGCAAATGCGGCAATCAAGGTTGCGAAAGATGGGGGAATATAGTTGGATTCCCGAGTCTCCTGATTGTCCAGCTAAATCGGTGAGTTCTTATTATTTGATCTGATTAAACTCTGTTAGTGATAGATAAACTCTGTACAAGATGGGAGCCAGGTATAGACGTTTACCCTCCCCCCCCCGAGGGAAATACCCCCTCTCGGACATTAAACCCCGTAAAAACCCCCAACTCCTAGGAAAATACCCCCGCCCCGCGGAAAATACACCCCTCCCCACGGGAAATAGCCCTCCAGAAAATACTCTCGTGGAAAATACCTTCCCATGACTGAAATGGTCACCAATCACTTTCGACTAATAAAAAAGGACTAGAGCTCTCTTTAAACCTCTAAAATGGGGTTCTCTGATTCTTTTGCAGTTAGGGAGGGGAGGGGTGCCTCAAATGGTACATTTTAATGCCAAAATACCCTAACCCTCCTTGAACCTTCAGATAAATTCAGAATTAGTCCTAAGGGAAAGGCGAGGGGAAGGGAGGTAGAAATTGATATATAATCCCCAGGAATGTATCTAGGACTTTTTTTATGCTTTTTTCTTGGGGGGGGGGTTAATGTCAATAAAAATATCAATAAAAATGACCCTTGGATTTACTTTCTAATCTGGTTCGGGTTATATGCGACAGCCTCTTTTAAGGCATGGGTAACTTATTCCTCTTTTTAGGCCTGGGTACGCGTTCATGGTAACTTATTTCTTTACTCCTGCTTCTGAAATCTCATTATGCTGATGATTATCTGTCATAGCTTCTGAAAAAAAACTCCAACAAAACTTCTATGATCAACCTTCTATTAAAACTGATCACTGGTTGTCCTTCCCCTAGAACAAAATAAATACAAATTTTCAAGTATTGTTATCTCCTGAATCTTGCGTTCTTAACATGTATTTTTAATTTTAGGTAGTACATAAGACATACGTAACAACTAATTTGTTTTGTTTTTTCTTTTGTTTTTAGCTCCGGGTTCGTCAAAAATGATTCCTTGGTTAATTTTGATGATGTTCTACATGTTCAGTCGGAAGTATACAACCTAAAAGGAATCATTGAACACCATGGCTGTGACGTAAATAAGGGGCATTTTACTGCCACTTTAAAATGTGGAAAACAACTTTTTGATTTTAACGACGAGCAAGTGAGTATTGAAGAAATTGTTGGTTGGGGTTGAGAAAAGGGTCTCACAGATTGTGTCACTTTATTGCTTCTCACATTTTTTCAAAGAATCGTTTTTTAATTATTCGTGGATAATAATATATCGAAAGCTCATACTCTCTTCGTTATGGTTGCAGAAGTAGCCGCAACCTAGTAAAGAGCGAACCACAGACCATAGTAACCAAAAGTTAAGAAGCGCGTTAAAAAAAAATAAAGCCTAGTAAAAAAATTGCCATCTGACACAGATTCAGGAATCGTAACTATTATTTCAATTAATCTTGAAAATACAAAATAATTGCGAAAAGAAATATATGGTGATTTAAAAAAGCAACTAAAACTCAAACTGGCATTCAGTTTAAATTGAAAGTGTACCATTGGAATCAGCATTTTTGAAAACCATATATATATACATATATATATATATATATATATATATATATATATATATATATATATATATACATATATATATATATATATATATATATATATATATATATATATATATATATATATATATATATATATATATATATATATATATATATATATATATATATATATATATATATATATATATATATATATACTAGTGCTATTTCTGACGTAAAATTCAAGTTCTGCAACCATGCTATAAAAGAAATTTTTAAATTAAATCTATTCTAATTACAGTCCCTCCCCTCCTTTGAACAATAAGGAAAATCAGTTTTTGCATGGGTAGAACTGATCTGTCTTCAGTTTTGTTGTATGCTTTATTTGGCGAGACCTTAAAATTTTGGTTCTATCCCATTATCCGGACCTCGGCTTAATTACTATATAGACTGGCAATGATAAAACATGTTTTGTGACGTCTTAACTGTTGTAAAGCAGGCAATGAAAGCAAGGTTTTCATTGCGTATACGATATTAAACCGTGGTTTTTTGGATTTTAGGGGGATAGGTACCTAGGTTAGGTTAGGTTACGTATTTAATATATGCAATGCTTTACCCCCTACCCCCTCCCCCCCTAATTTGCAAATATATAGCCCAAATTTGTTTCTAAACTATTATATATTCATCCTATTTTATTTTATTTCATTAGCATTAACCGAACTTGACTTTTTAGAGAGGCCCGGATAATGGGATAGTACCACAATTTTTACTTCTTCCTTCAATCTGTTTTAGAGATTAATTTTTATTCAATTTATTCTTTTTAATTTTAGGTTTTTCCTTGCGCAGATTTCAAAGGGAAAAACCCATATATTTTAATATATGAAAGAAATTATCCAATATTAGAGGGTGAAAAAGATCTTGACTCTTATAAAGGTAAGTAGCTAATATTTTGATATCGTATATACCTTTTGTTTCATATTTAAGAAACGAAATCTAAGCACTGTTAAAACCAAACAATCCCTTCGCCAAAGGTGTTTGCCTTGCTCAATAAGCTAAACTTTGTGGGAAAATATTCCTTTCGTGCAAAATGGAATTTGACACTTTTACGACTGTGAAAGGTCGTAGATTATTCGTCTCCTATGATAATGACTTCATTGGACCATGGGGATTAAAAATATATTGTCTCTATGGGATTTCAGTAGAAAACTAATGAAACCCAGTCAAAACATTATAAAGGAAAAACAATTGACATTTGTATGATGGCAAAGGGTTGCAAAAGATAGCGAACAAAAGAATTGACACCCTAAATGTTTGGGATGTTGCCTCCAAGGATTGTTTGCTCTTCTTGTCAATTTAATTTTTGTAAAATAACAGGGTTATTTGTGTGGATGTTGGTGGGAGGAGCTACAAAAAAACCTTTAAAACGCATCTAAAATGGGAAATTGATATTTCATCCTTCTTGATTTATGGGGAATATTTCTGGTCTATGCAGTTATTATGAAAGTAAAGAGTAACATTAAACCTCTCAATGGGTAAAATTTATTCTATATAAGAGGGGGACTGCCACTTCTTCATCCAAACCTCCACCGAAGGGTTGCAGAAACATTGGATGGTGCTCAATACATCAGAAATTAAGAGTTGTAATCCTTGTTTTATAGTTCGAAAGTGACTGGATATCAATACGTCTGGCGTGGTAATTTCCGCTGGGGAGGAGGGTATTTTCCATGTGAGTAATCGCCTAGACCCGTGCTTCCTCTTAACTATCACTGTGCTCTTTTTGACAAAGTCCATCCAAATTATCAATGTGAATTGGGATTGATCACAACCCTGCTTAAATTCTGATTCAATACGAAACCAGCACTAGTGCCGTGTTATCTTTACTAACAACTAAACAGCAGCAATGGCATTCCCCTCCATAGAACTAATTACTTTAATGTATTTTTCTGATATCAGACAAATGTATGACTTTCGCTAAATCTCTTGTATCGACTGAATTAAAAATTTAATTATAATTGATAAAACTGAGGCCTACGGGGGTCTGATGACTAAGTCACATTCAGTTACGAATCTAAGTATCGAAATCGTTCATTTGGATTGAGTGGGGATCAGTAGTATGACTGTGTAAGCTCAGCCACAGTGAACAAAGTTCAACATGTGAACCAAAAAAAATCTGGAAAAGGTAAACGGGTAGGGTGTACGAAAGCACAAGATAGCTGGCCCCAGCCCCTCCCCCCCCATTGAAATTCCTGGATGAAGGACCTTGAAACAGAGATAAAAACATTCATTTATTACCAGCAACCACTGTGATATTTTGACTCGATGAGTTGAGGGGATAGCGGAACCCCTGGTAAAGGTTATTTATTTTTAATTAAATATTCACATAGTTCTTTTATTATTTATGAAAAAGTATTCCTCTTATTTATTTCATGGCAAACATTAGCATACAATGATTACTTGTTTATAGAAAAAGAAAAAATCCAAATGGCATCAGAGGCCATCACAGATAATTTACAAACAAAACATGAAATGGATGAAGCTGTGACGATAAAAGCGACGAGTGACTTGGAAACAGAAAGAGTAAGTAATTTTTTAATTAGTTACAAAAACTCATGTAAAAAGTTGAAAGCCAATGAGCCAATTCTTTACAGGCCAATGAGCCTTTGGGGGAATAATAACATGTATCATTGTATGTGTATTTAATGAAGAATAAATCTTATCTTATCTAAACCGTTAAAGCAAGCTACACAAGCCATTCTACATTCAGTATTCTACAAAAAACATTATTCTTGTCACAAACCATTAAAGGAGATTAATTTCTTTTGTTTTCAGATGAATCAGACTTTTCCTGAACGTTAAGTAATAAATATTTGTGTTGCAAGTCTTTGAACTTCTTTTAAATTTATGAACTTAGATAACGAAATTTCATCAGATGTCTGACAATATTGCAGCTAAAGAGAACATAGGAAGGGGACTAGTTGTACTTGGTCCTTAACATGCCCTGAAAGTTTTCGATGAATGTTAAAAAAGAAAGTTAAGATGCCCCTAAACATTTGCTGAACTATGGGATGGCTGCAAGAATAGCTTCACCTAAGGTGAGGCTGTTCTAGAATCTTAAGGGGAGTGTATAGCTAAATCAAAACACATTTTGTTCATGTAGCTTGTAAAAAAGGGTACCAGCAATATTTAAGGTTATTACGTCGAAACTTAGAGGATACGATATAAGGTGAAGCTATTCTAGAATCTTAAGGGAAGTGTCTAGCTAAATCAAAACACATTATGTTCATGTAGCTTGTAAAAAAGGTACCAGCAATATTTAAGTTTATTACGTCGAAACTTATAGGATACGATATGTTCAACCCACCAAAAGGGAAAATGTGCATGCTACTACCAGTACTACTACGATTAAGTTGTATTGTTGATCACCAAAAGGGAAAATGTGCATGCTTCTACCAGTACTACTACTATTATGACAACTACTTCTTCTTCGACAACTACTAAAGTTAAGGGTATTAAGGTATATAGGTATTATAAGGTATATATGAAGTATTACGGTAAGGGTATATAGGTTAAGTGTGCACATTTGGGAATGAAGATCCCAATAGATTGTTATGAAGTACAGCTCTTAGAAACAGATTTATTTTAATTAAGAACACTTTTTAGATACCACCAAAAAACATTATTCATAAAAATATTTTTAATTTTTCAAGTTTTAGATAGTATAGAATGAAATTGGTCCTTACTTATTGTTCATTATCACGAACTGTTTGATGTAAGTGTTTTTCTTATATTCCTCTTACTTTTTTTCTAGGAGCAAACCTACCGTATCTCCGTATCTACCGTATCTACCGGACTTGAGCTAAAGAAAACGAAAAATTTAGTTCTGAATTTCGATGCCACTGGGAGTATTGTCAGAAAGATTCCAGATGTGGACAAAAGAATATTATTGTACAGCCTTGTCTCACCCGGCAACGGAGAAGGAAATCCTGAGATTTCTTATTTTGATTGTCTACTAAGTAGCCATGATCATGTAGAGATATCCTATATTATGGCTTTTTACCTGAACAAACTTCGGCAATTAACCAGACTTCAGTTACCCATAATTGTAACTGATTTTTCTTGGGCCACAATTTATGGCCTCCTTTTAGCATGCAACAGCATGAGTTTAGAGTCATATTTAGAAAAGTGTTTCAAAATTTTAATGAAGGACAAAACGGCTCCATCATTCACGTCTATCACCAGGCTAGTATTATGTGGTGCACATGTAGTTAAATTTACAAGTGCTTTTGTAAGAAGATCTTACAAGAAAAGAGACATTTCCGAGCTTGTAATTTTTACATTTGTTCGTATTTTGCAGCAAAAGAACCTTAAAAGAGTTAAATACTGGTGGGTTCGTCTTGCATATATTTTGCAAGAAGATTATATAACACCAAAGCTAAAACTGTATTTGAGGGACGTTTCTGAAGTAATACAGAAGAAGGAAGCATTAACCGATGAAACATTTAACGCAGATTTCAGTCAGTACGAGGCTAAACTTGACGAATTGTCTCAAAATGGGCCGAAGAGCCAAAGGAATCCATTTGTTAAATATTTATGTGGTTCAAGGAGAGAAGATTCGAGTGAAGAAATTGACAGCATTATTTCTCCCGTCAACCAAGAGAAGAACGAATACAAAAGTGACTATGTCTTCCAAAGAGCTAAACAGCTAATTGTAAATCTGTGTCCATTGTCGACAGCTGTGATGATCAATTCCAATGGTGAAGGGCTAATCGGTAAAGACAGATTAACAAACTCTTCAGTTGAAAATTATTTTAAGATTCTTAAACACCAGGTATTAAAGGTAGCCTCTAGGCCAATTCACGTTTCAAACTTTGTCGACAAAGTTTATGAAAACTCCAAAAATATCACAAGTATTCGACTCAGTGAAAATAGCCAGAATGAACACGTGTCTGGATATACCAAAAAAGGTAATGTTCATTTAGTATCGTCCGATAGTGAATCGAAATCTTTAGGTTCTTTTTGTTCTTCAGAAGATGCATCAGAAGAAGAACTCATAAGGTTTCCTTTGCCAGAAACAACGCAGGAGTCCTGGTCAAAAAAGCGCAAATCCCTTCAAGATAATTCAAAATTTTATCGAGAGCCTTTGGCCAAAAAATTCATATTTGATAAAAAGTATTTGGCAGAAGAACATTCATCCCAAAATAGAAACTTCAATGAAAATAAATCGAATGTATTGGATCCAGTTGAGCCGTCATATAAAAAATATGAGCCGCTGCCAAAAGTAATCCAAAAGGAAAACAATACATCAAAAGTAAAAAAAACAAGTATAAATGAAGAAAATACAAACTACGAATCCAAAAGATACACCAAATTTGTGCAAGAATTTCATGAAATAGACACAACTAACAAGCTAATAATTGGACGGATCCGTACTGGCAGCCATAAAGAAACTTTACGACTGGAAGATTTGAAAACACTTATTGAATTTGAATGGCTTAGTGACAAAGTCATTGATTATTGGATTTCCGTCAAGCTTCAAGATCTAGGTCTTACAGATGCAATGAGTGTGTTCCCATTTCCTGTAGCCGATAAAATTCTTGATGGAAAGTCTATTAATTCTAGACTATTCCAAAAAAAAATTTTTATATTCACTATTCTTCAAACTGGCCACTGGAGAATTGTAATTATTGACAAAGAAAATCGATGTGCCATTTTCTTTGATCCTCTTAACCACGAAATGGAAGGTGAAAAAAAAATGTTCGAGGCATGGATGATAAAAAAGGGGATGCTTGGGCATGAAGACAAACTGGATAATTTACAGTTCCAATTCTACCGCCAGACAGACGGACACAACTGTGGAGTTATGTGTTTATCATTTTTAGAGTTCATCTTCAATTTATATGAAAACACCCAGCAGTCACCCCTTCTAAAAATTAATGAAATGAATAAACAACGCATGGACATAATTCCAAATTTTCAAAAACAGAATGTTGCCCTTGCATACCGAATCAAGATTTTTGAATACGTTTATTTACATACTGATACAAATTATTTTCAAAATCGTTGCCGTATTTGCGGTTTTGGTCATCCCCCGTACAAAGACTTGGTTAAAGGAAAGCAAGTACAATGGATTGGCTGCGACTCAAATGCTAACCATTGGTTCCATATAGTATGTTTTGAGAGAGAAATTGGCGAACTACCATTCAATGACGGAGAAGAGTTTTTTTGTAGAAACGCAGATGAAAAATTATTCAAATGTGGACTTTGCACACATGGTATGTTGTAATAGAAAAATAAGAATCACTTTGAGAAGAATGTGTACCAAATTTATTTAAAACAACTACTCAACCTCTAGCCTGAACAGTGACAGCAAGCCCAATGATAGTTTAACAATACTGTCCCAACATCAACTTACATAACTAGTATTGCTATTCAAAAGATAGTGTTGATAGAACAAGAAAAAATAATATAGAAATTTTTAAAAATAGCAGTTTTAAAACTTGAACTATAAAACCAACTTTGATTTTTACTACATTAAAAGAACAAGAATAATTTCACTGAAAAGTTAAATATTGGTAAACTCAAAATTTAAATAAGCAAATTAAAGTCAATAAGAAGATGTAAAAAAAGAAAATTGAAGTCAAACAAAAATATGAAGTAAGAATAATAACGTAGGAAATTGTACAATCCTTTGGACCAAAAAGTGTTTTGCATGTATTTTTTTGTAAAAAAAATTAAATTGCTTTTCTGAACTAATTTTAACTAGTTTGTCGTAATGATCCAAACCATTCTAGTTTTCTATATGGTTTTCATTTTAATTTTACATTTAGCAGTATATTTCAACCAAATTTATCGGTACAATTTTTCTGATCTCAAATCATTCAAGCATTACCACTAGTTATCTAAGTTAAACACATGCAGGCCCACGAATGTACACTCGCACATACTCACTTACCTACGAAAAAGAATATGCTAAATAGAAAGCAAGTGTCGTCGAGATCAAGCATTCAGAATTAGTGACAAAATTTGGTAAAAAACACAGTTGAAAAATGGGATCTCATTTTTCAACCACTAGCACGATACATTTTTTTTGTAGAGTTTTCGTTCTGATAGGTAAAATTAGATTAATCGAAAGAGTAATCAAAAAATGGCTACCGTATTTTTACACGTCCTTTCGGCTACTAAGGTAGTTAGGAAAAAAGTGCAGGACTCCACATAGGTACTCTTTTCCATTGTATTACGAAAATTTGTCACCAGGCATTTCTCGGGAAAAGCAAAGTTTTACCCATCCCCCCCCCTTCTAAAGCCCCTCAGGACTGTTGAGTTTTGTCAATTGTTTTTTTTTTGTCAATCCCAGGGAAGCTATTTGACTTTTTAACTATTTTGATTGAAGTGTCTGTATCAAAATTCTGATGAGATGAGTTTGGGGAAAAGATTGCTTAAATGGGGAAGGGGGGGGGGAAGTTGCCCTTAGATCAATTTCGGCTCTTATAAGTAGTACTAGAATTACTGATTTCCAATTCCAAAGTTACCCTCCGAGATTTATACGACCACTCCTTCAATATGAAGGGCATCTGAGGATATAGAGAATAATAAAACATTATTGTTAATATGGTTTTAAGATTAAACTTGACAAGACCAACGTTGTGGCTCTTTTCTATAGGCAGGGCGTAGCACGCATTTACGATAAAGTTGTATTGTTGATTTGTTCAGGTGCAAGAATATAACCCACTAGAAAGCTGGAAAAATTAACTTTTTAGAGGTCGTATCTCACTTTTGATTAGGAGTGTCAGTTACAAACTTTTTGCTATAACCTCTTTATTTTTATAACACCAGCTTGAACACTTTATACTCAATACAGTCCCAATAGCTGTTATAAAAAGGAAAATTTAAATTGCTTTTAAATTAATCAGAATTAGGCACAAAGCAAGGGGAGTAAATTCTATTGAAACTTTTTTTTTGCCAAAATTTCTTTTTTTTTGTTACAGAGTAGTGTAAATTTTCAAAATGTGTTAGAGAATATGAAAATATATGTTAATTTTTATATAGAAAAAGAAAATTATAACAGATTCGAAAAATCAAAATAGTTTATCCGTCCATTCTCGACGACACTGTAAATAAACAAACACACATGGTGATTCATTGCAAAAACAATGACAAGAATAAAATCTAGGTTAATTTTCAACTGTAAGACTATGCTCTAAACTATTTTAATCTTTGTCTCTAATTCTGGACGTAGAGAGCAAATAAGGATATAAGGGCAATGACGTCAAATAGAGGAAAAAGGTTTTCTAGAATGGACAATTTGAATGACACAAATACAAAATTTGGGGAAATTCGCTAGTTTAGAAAATTCGCTAGTTTAGAAAATTTTCATATCTAAGGGTAAAAGAATAGGTTTATAAGATTAAACTAGACAAGAACCACCTTAATGACTAAAATAATAACCTTGAAAATTTAAAGGCTGGAAAAATCTATAATTGAAAACTCAGACTATTAATTTTTTACTGAACCGTTTAATTTTTTACTGAATAGTTTAATTATTCTGCATTTGTACATTTATTTGTACCAAGTTTGGGAAAAAAATAGCCTTGGGTGTAATATTACAAAATTACTCTTTGGTAATATTTGAAATATTATTAATTACAGCTGAAGTCTTTGCTTAGGTTTCATTCTTGTCATTATTATTCCAAAAAGTCACACACACACACACACACACACACACACACACACACACACACACACACACACACACACACACACACACCACACACACACACACACACACACACACACACACACACACACACACACACACACACCACACACACACACACACACACACACACACACACACACACACCACACACACACACACACACACACACACACACACACACACACCACACACACACACACACACACACACACACACACACACACCACACACACACACACACACACACACACACACACACACCACACACACACACACACACACACACACACACACACACACCACACACACACACACACACACACACACACACACACACACACACACACACACACACACCACACACACACACACACACACACACACACACACACACACACACACACACACACACACACACACACACACACACACACACACACACCACACACACACACACACACACACACACACACACACACACACACACACACACACACACACACACACACACACACACACACACACACACACACACACACACACACCACACACACACACACACACACACACACACACACACACACACACACACACACACACCACACACACACACACACACACACACACCACACACACACACACACACACACACCACACACACACACACACACACACACACACACACACACACACACACACACACACACACACACACACACCACACACACACACACACACACACACACACACCACACACACACACACACACACACACACACACACACACACACACACACACACACACACACACACACACACACACACACACACACACACCACACACACACACACACACACACACACACACACACACACACACACACACACACACACACACACACACACACACACACACACACACACACACACACACACACACACACACACACACACACACACACACACACACACACACACACACACACCACACACACACACCACACACACACACACACACACACACACACACACACACACACACACACACACACACACACACACACACACACACACACACACACACACACACACACACACACACACACACACACACACACACACACACACACACACACACACACACACACCACACACACACACACACACACACACACACACACACACACACACACACACACACACACCACACACACACACACACACACACACACACACACACACACACACACACACACACACACACCACACACACACACACACACACACACACACACACACACACACACACACACACACACACACACACACACACACACACACACACACACACACACACACACACACACTCAGAGTTCACTGCAAAAAAGTGGGGACGGTTAACTGGTATGAACTCAAGATAATTTTTTTGAGAAACTCGTATAAAAATTAAAAAGTATGCATATAAAAAATTTGGGACGAGTTTTGTAAGCTACCCACCCTGGACAATATATTGGACACGGTGTTATGTGTCTTATTCTTTTTGTTTCTGCCTGTCTTAGTAACTCCAACAGTAAATAATTAACACAATTAAAACACATCTGAGAAGAAAACAAAACGGCAAACTTAAAAGGAGCTCATACATTGAAGAGTTTTTCAAGTCCTTCTTGCCTACTTTTTCATGTATGTTTTTCTCTATGCTTCATTCCAAAGGTTTTTGATTGAACAAAATTCCTTCGTGCTCATTAATAAAACTATATTTGGGGACTATTAAGCCACAGGACTAAGGCTCGAAAACTGACATTTTTACTGAGTGTTTAATTTATCTAACATTTGTTTTTATCAATCGTTTTTTTAGAAGAGTATAAAATAGTATTGTGACGCCATAAATGAATTTCTTTTCCTTGAAAGGGAATGGCCTGACGTATCAGGGGTTAGGCTAAAATTAAACAAGTCTTCGACCCTAAGCTATTAAAAGCCTATTACTCATAAACAAAAAATTAAATCTAAAGTAATTTATGAGTCTTAAACTAAATACTTAGATATAAGTCTTTAGCTAAATACCGATTCTTGAACGATTACTCATAAACTAAATATTTTTGGTTATCAGAAGAGCTTTTGGATTCATCACCCCTGTTCCCAATGCCTGAGTATATAGTAAACTTACACGAAGATCAGTACAGAATAATTAGTCCTGAAGTTGCACCTGTTTAACAGGCAGTTGTTTCAAAAATTCAACTTAACCTAAGACTTACATCGATTGAAAAGGCAAGGACGGTTTTTGCTACCCAGTAGGTAGCGGGGTGAATCCAAATTACTTCAGGGGCCTCTTACTTCACTTTTCCATACCAGCAACAATATAAATATTGTTCTCATTCTTCGGTCATTGATAAACATTAATTGCTTTGTCAATATCTGATCGACAGATGTTGTGTCGGTGAATTTTTTACCGCCCAGTGTGTAAGTACTAGATTAGCAGCGGCAAAAAAAATTGGGGAAAAAACACTGTAAGAAACGCAAAGTGTGTTTCTGGACTATTATTGAGAAATATTTTGGAAATACACAGGAAACCGATTGTCCCGGAATTTTGTCAATAGTCTTTAGGCCCGACCATATTGTGGCCTACAACTTAAAGTGCCGTTATTTAATATAAACTCAACTCCACGTTTTGTCCTCTATACATTCTTATCCATAATGACCTTTTTTCGAGTGCCATTTTGTATATTTGAAAGCAACAAGATAAAAATATCTACAAAATCAAAAGCAGGGTGTAAGAATACAGTACAATTATGTGGAACGTGAAGTATAAACTTCTGTAATTAAACAGAAGAAATTTTAAGTTACCCTTCATTGTATCAAGTTTTAATTTTCAAAAGGCAAAAGGACATTATCCTCTGAAGGGCTAAGAAAATTTCAAGCATTTATTCTTTTTTGGCTACTCGGTTGGTCTATTTATTTTCTTCTCAGATTAATTGCTGCTACTCACGTAATTTAAGATAAATTGGTCAAAGTTACAAAAGAGAGTTATAGCTTTTAGGTTTTTTCTAGCTATTCTTGTGTTTTAAACTTAAAGAGGGATTTTCTGAATATCTGGGAACATAAAGCAAAAAAGTTGCGGAGTGTTGTAAACTTGGTTGAGGACAACGCTGACGGCTTTTAATGGGGCCTTCTAAAGGAAAACTGGTATTCAGAGCTGTCATTGAATGATTTGGAATGGATTTCCCACATCAATCTTCGCGATTTTTGTAACGTAATTGCGTAAGATGTCACAACAATTACCTATTGTATTTGTGCAATGTATCTATCCCACAGAGACACTCTTTTTATATATTTTATTATTTCTGTTGCATAGTTTAAAAAGCCGGCTACCAAATAAGTTTCCAAATCAACTTATCAGCGCTCTTCATAGTCCCTTCTTAATCCACATTCTTTATTCTAAACACACACAGGCTTCCCTGCAAAAACTAAAATGCAGCTTTGCTCCTTATAATCTTTGAAAGATTATAAGACTCATTCCATGATTGCACCGTAGACTTTTACAAAAATCAGCTCCATGTAAGAAATTAAATTACAAAACTTAATGTAAAGAATTCAAAGAATAGTAAATAAATATGACTAATTTATAGTTTACCTTATAGCATAGTTTATTGTTTAATATATATAATATAAATTATCTATAGTAATGTATAGTATTTTTTATTATTTTAGTTGTGTGCAGATTCATTTGGTTTCAAGTCTTCTCAGATTTTTCGTTAGATTACAATATTTTTAGCTCGTTTCTTTTTTTCGGACAAGTCATATTTATTTGCTCTTTTGTTAGGTATGTTTCTTTTTAAATCCTCTTTTTAAATTATTTCTTTTGATTTTTTTTATCAATTTTATATACTTTGTTTTAACTCTTTTGTAGTTTCTGTAATGAAAAAGATGCATGGTTAGCAAAGATCCATACAAAAGACATCAAAAGTGCAGCTTGCCGCTCTTTGCATCGGATAGAAACGAGAAGAATTTCTTAAATTCGAGATTAGATAGGAGGGGTTCCAAAACGTCTCTGCTATCCTCCTTTTTGAATTTTTCAGTTTTCCAACCTTGACGCAATTTCATAGGAATAAAAATTGTTTTTTGCCTTTTCAAAAAGAAAATGATGTATTAACTTTATTTTTTGCGTTTTCACATTTTCAAGCTTAACGTAATCAAGGAGGCACACTTGTGCCTCTATAAAGAGGCGACCCACCACAATGTTAAGCGATTTCCGGTCCTAGTGGTCGCAGAGAGACAGCGGTGATCGCATTTTGTAGCCCAAGCTCCAACTAAGAAACGTGAAAAATTTCACCCCCCTCCGACTTTATCTTCATGGTTAAAAGTGGGCCGGAAGTTTCGACCCTCCGACCACAGCCCCCTTTTAACGTTGTTCGATCGGGCTCAAATTTAGAAGTTAAGCTTTCCTAGGGCTCGGGAGCTTATCCTCAAAATTTCAGCTCAATCCGATCACTTCTTCTCTGTTTTCCAAAAAACCAGATATAGCCACTTAAAGTTCATTTCTTTTTTTTATTAGCCACGCCTACAGGCCACAGTTGGCAACGGATCCGGGTGAATGAGGACTCATTCGAAGCGGAATTCGACCTGTTAGGGCCTTTTGATATTTTCAGACCGAAAAAATTATCCCCCGAATTTACATTTACGAAAAACCTCGTTTTCCTATAAGAGCCCATGTTAAATTTTCCCACCACAGCCCCCCTTTAACGTTGTCTAATCGGGCTGAAATTTAGAGAATAATTTTTTCTGGGGCCTGGAAGTTTATCCTCGAAATTTCCGCTCAATCCGATCACTCCTTCCCTATTTCCAAAAACCAAATATCAAGTTTTGTGGGGATTTGTTTGCGTCAAAAATACATCACACAGAATAAAAATAATGTAACGTTTCTTTGGTGCTGTGGTCACTACTCCTGATTGTCAGGCGGAAGACCCGGGTTCGATTCCCTGTCAGAGAAATTCTTTTTACATATTGAATTTAAAGTTTAAAAAAGAAACTCAGTTTCTTTTTTAAATCCAATCTTTTAAATCCTTCGGCTCAACAGGCGTATCCAGAAGATCTGTTTAAAGATGCACAAGTGTGCCTCCTTAATCTTAAAGACCAGGGGGTTTGGGGGGCGGCAGCCCCCCAACTTTAACTCCTGACACGATCAGCTAACAGTTAGTCAAGCAATAATAAGTAATAAACTGTACAAAAATTTGCTGAAATTATTTGAAAAAAACTACGTTTTCTAAAGAGTTAAAGAGGCTGAGTCAAAAGTTCGAACCTTAAAACGTGCAGGAATTAGGAGGTACAGTTGGGGGGCTGCCGCCCCCCGAACCCCCCGCTTTCGCAACCCTTTAAATAAAAATAAAAAATTTTTAAACTGAAAGTAAGGAGCGACATTAAAACTTAAAACGAACAGAAATTATTCCGTATATTGAAGGGGCTGTGCCCTCCTCAACGCCTCGCTCTTTACGCTAAAGTTTTTATTGTTTAAAAAAAAAGAGTTGTAAGAAAGTCAAACTTTAGCGTAAAGAGCGAGGCTTTGAGCAGGGGGCACACCCCTATTATCTGTAATAATTTCTATTCCTTTCAAGTTTTTATGTTACTCCTTACTTTCAGTGGAATTTGTATCTATTTATATTTGATCGTTTTTAAATAATACCGAGGAATACAGCTCCCTCTCCATTTTGGCGGATGATTTAGGGTGAAAAAAATTTCTTATCGCATTTTAATTTGAAAAATGCTTTAATTTCATATTTTTTAAATCATGCCGAAAATCACCTCCTTGCCGCAAAATTTCTTAGGGGGTATGCGGCCGACCAACAAAAAAATAAAATAAAACAACCCTGTAACTCTAGGACTGGCAATTTTATTTATATTTTAGCTATAAATTAAAAACGGAATCAATGATAAAACAATTTTATGCCCTAACACAGTATTCCACGCCATGCATTTTTTTTCAGTATGGAATAACAAAAGCACTATTTAACGTAAATTGCAATATTATTTCAGAAACCTGGGGCTGAGATAAGTCGAGGTTTGCTTGTGCGACGTGACGCCAAGCGAGCAAATTTGCTGCTGAGTTGTGCAGGGTTGATCGTGGGGGGGTTTAGTTGGAGGATGGCTGAGGGGACATTTTTGTTGCATAAAGCTCAGTTGTGGCGGAAACTTAGCCGAGTTAAAAAAAACAATACAAGTTGGGATAGTTCACACAAACAAATATATTGAGATGTCTTTCCTGTCTTTTATGCCCTAGTTTCTTCAACGTAATACCTTTGACATACTTTGCTCTCCACTGTCTTTCATATTTAGCTTTACAGATGTCAAATTGCCACCGAATTTCACTGATGCCATTGGAATGCAATAATTAACACACAATTTGCTCTCTTCTTAATTCTCCTTTTCAACATGAGTATAATAAAACTCAGCAAAATTTCATTGAGGCCATTGGAAGAAAATCAAGAAACTGTATTAACGAAGAATGGTCTACAGCCGGGTAAGATCAGCTACAGCCGGGTTAGATCTCTAAGTCCCGTATTACCAAGATAAAGTCAAACCCACTGCGCCACAACAGGGCCAAAAATAGACTTGTGGTACCGGAATAGTGCTATTTCCGATTATTTATCCATAAATTAGTGTAAAACCCATTTTTTCCCTATTATCCTGTTTGTTTAATGCATTTGTTTGTGCATATTAGATTGGATTTAATATTATGATTTATCTAATCAATTTGTTTTTTTTTTCATATATTTATTGTTGATAATTTGATTCGATATTACTTGTATGTGAAATATTGTGTTGGAAATTAGCTAGCC
Organism: Artemia sinica; assembly: GCA_027921565.1. Taxonomy (NCBI): domain Eukaryota; kingdom Metazoa; phylum Arthropoda; class Branchiopoda; order Anostraca; family Artemiidae; genus Artemia; species Artemia sinica. Next base: position 81,819,350 of record CM051258.1, on the reverse strand, counting down.
TGAAAAAAAAAATTGGGAAAAAAGATTGGTTATAAAAAATTAAAACAGAAAATCACAATGTTTAATTTTTCAAATACCAAATTTCAGCAAAATTCTTTTGATTCCATTGAAGCAAAATGCTAAGAAATTACCTATATTGCTGAAGTGTTTATCTGTAAATTAGTGTTACAAACATATAAGTTTATGTATTACCCAATCCATGTGTTTCCTCACTAGTTTGTGCATAAAATACTGTTGTCAATTTGTTATTTTACTTAAACAATTTTTTTTTTGGTATTTTCAGTTGATATTTAGTCATTTGTCTCTGCATAGCTTACTGCTGTTAATTTGTTATTTTACTTAATCATTTTTTTTTTGGTATTTTCAGTTGATATTTAGTCGTTTGTCTCAGCATAGCTTACTGCTGTCAATTTTTTATTTTACTTAATCAAGTGTTTCTTTCGTTTTTTTTTTTGTACATTCAGTTGATATTTAGTAAGTTGGCATTCAAGAAATTTAGTGTATGAATTCCACTCTTTTTTTTATTTTCTAAGTATGTGTTCATGTTATCTTAGTTTGTTTCGTTTCATACCTATGTTAAATTTAATTTGGCATTCCTTGTGTGTCAGCTACAGTAAATATCAGTGCTTACACTGCCCATCATTTAATTGGCTATTTTTTTTATTGGGTCGACAACCTTGACTAGCTAATGATGTTTCTCTTCAAAGTATTTACTGTTGATATTCAGATCATTGATGTTCAAAATACTAGGTCTTTAATGCTGAGTGTTCTTTCGTGTTTTTTTTTTATGTTAGCTCCTAAGTTTTAGAATTTCGCCGATGTTGATTTTAAGAATTAATTATACGTTATGATGGTATATATTGTTGCCTAATAATAACTAATAAAATTGGTTAGGTTTTTGTAATGTACTTTTAAACACCACTTCCGTTTTCCTTGTTACTTGTATGTATTACGTCAAAGCGGTGTTTTTGTTTTTGACTGTTTTATAAAATATATCTTCATAAACAGAATACTATGATCATCAACGTTTTCATTTTTAAGTGATTCCGTATGCTGTTCTCCTGTGTGTTATTTAAGTTTATTTTTATAAATGCTTGCTGGCAAATATGCATATTGTGTGTGATACCGTGCACAAATAACTTATATTTTTTCAACAGGTAAAATCAGCGAACCACCACGAATCAAGGATGATATATAATATAAAACTTACAAACTTAAAATAATTCTCTACAGATGGATGGGACTAATAACTAGAATAAGTTCAGATAAATTTAAATTAGGCCAGTTTAGGTAAGGTCAGATCAGGCAAGGGTAGGTAAGACTAGAATAGGTCAGGTTAGGCAAGAGTAGGTTTATCTTAATAAGATTCATTTCAACTGACATTGCACCAAAAAACAAGACTCGAATAAAAAACAAATTAAAAGATCTACTATGGAACTGTGAGTGATAGGTTGATAGTGGAGATAGGTTAATCCTGTTTTGTTTAATTACCGAAAGTACTTCTTGATGTATTTTCAACAGGTCTTTAGACATTTGATTGCAATGAAGTGTTTGGACGTTAATTCTTTTATTGTTCATAGAATTTGCTATTATTTTAGAAAATGTGCACTATAAAAGTATTTGGGTTATGTTGTTGATTAACTATGTTTAATTTTGAACAGTTAAGTAGCTACAGTTTTCTTGGCGGTTTTATAACAGAAAAGTGTTCAAAAACTGTTACAAAATGCGATTTTGTTAAAACTCAATAGCATAGAATCTATTTATTGCTTGTTCTGAGTGTATATATTAAAAAATATTCATGATTCATTAAAAAAATTGCCAAAGAAGGAAATTAAATTTATTAATTTATTTTCATTCTGAAAAGAATGTAGTTTTGATTTGTATCACACGTATTTTTGTACGTTCTTTTAGTAAACTAAGCTAATATGTATATAAAGCTCTACCTACATATTGATCATAAAAGGTACTTGACTATAACTTTATTCATTTCTGTATTTTCTTTGTACAATTCAATACCTTAATCACATACATGACATAATTGCCATTGAGATTCCATGACTGAAATCATGAATATGAATTATTAAAAGCAATGGCTTGCGAATTTACAAGGAAAGTGTTTTGTACAACAATCAGCAATATGCAAACACAATTATGTGCCAAACTACTGAAGATCCAAATCCTGAACTCCTTCAGTCACACGGGGAGAAAAGATTGTAGCCATCTGCTGAAATGAGTGGTGAATGTTTACATAACTCACACCTTAGGTTTCGAACCGGAAGAATAAACTAAGAGATGAAATGCAAGTTACAGTGTGATGCTTATGAAAATCAATTCAATGGACAGACATTATATATACATTATCTTATTTCGGTAATGTGCTGCAAATACTTCTTGTTGTAAATTTCAGAAGTATTTGTAAATAAAGACTGTGAATTACTTAGTGGAGCGATAATTTCTTTTTTCCATCTAATTCGTCATTAGTTTTTGGAAGCAATAGTGAATTTATATAAACATATAAATTGATAGTTACTGTGAGGATTGTTCAAGTGCTTGGACATTTGATGAGGGTCATAGCTATTGTTGTAGTCTTTGTCATAAAACCCTATAGTTTTGGTCAATAAAATTTGTTAGTAAATAACTATTTCTTTCCTTTTATCCTCTCCACAGTTTACTTCTTAGATCTCTGAAAGCAGCGGAAAATTTTATGTATGATTACATTTATATGTGCATTCCCTAGAAGCGACTTGTATTGATTGAATTTTGATCAGTTTGTCTTTTTTAAATACGTATGCCTTAAAGATATTTTTGTCAAAATTAGAGATTTTTTATCAAAACAAAATAAAGACAAACAAAAAATCTTCACACACAGACAACAGAAAGCTAAGCTTAAATCAAAGGTTAAATTAAAATATAAGTTAATTTGCCATCCAGAAATAGACGAAAATAAAGTAAAACAAGGAATAAGGGAAAAATGAACAAAAAATAGAAAGATTACAATTTAGAGTAGGAGAGAGACAAGGGACAATGGAGGTTACCTCGGCGCGGCAATTCACCCCTCCCTCAGAAAACACCTTTCCAGCAAAATACTCCAGATAAAATTTCCCCATAAACTTTTCTTTGCAAGGGTATTTTCTCCGCGGAGTTATTTTTCCGGGGAGAGAACGCTGGCTCCTGACTAAAATAGGTCAATAGAGCTTTCCTTTTTTTATAATAATAAGCATGTGAAGATATCCAGGGGTATATGGGGGTGTGGGTGGTAATGTTCCAGGGGGTTCGGAGAAAAATGCCTAGCACCATTCCTCTTTATTAAAGATGGTAAATCAAACCCCTCTGGAAACGACCCCTACCAAAGAAAATGCCCCTGAACTCCCCTCGGAAGATAACCCGGCAGAAAATTCCCCCCCTCATGAAGCTTTTTTCGCGGGGGTTCATGCTTATGTATTTACGGACGTTAAATTGAACTCCGAATCAACTCACAACGACCGGAAATTACAATTAAGGAATATATTAAGGTAAAGTAAGTATAAGTAGGCCTAAGCATGACGGCACTAGACCCTTAAGGTCCAAACCGGCGGTGCTGATCTCCGTTTTGTGGTCCTTCAGCCAGGAAGTGTACTCCTCTATATATATTAAGGTACTCCTCTATATATTCTCTGTATATATTAAGGTACTCCTATGTTATACCTACTCTTTTACATACTGCCAGTTTGGTTAATGCTAATGAAATAAAATAAAATAGGATGACCATATAATAGTTTAGAAACAAGTTTGGGCTATATATTTGCACATTAGGGAGGTGGGGGGCAAAGCATAGCATATATTAAATATGTAACCTAACCTAGGTACCTCCCCCCCCCCAAACCCCAAAAAACAACACTTTAAATATCGTATACGCAATTAAAACCACGCTATACATTGTATTTCTCTACAGCAGTGTCTTGAATCATCCCGTAAAAACGGGTTTTTCGTCGCGTCTCCAGTTTGAGATATATAAAAGAGTAGGTATAACATTGGAGTACCTATACTAAACCAAAAACGAGCAGAAATTTAATATAACAATAGTAGCAAAAAAAATTCAATAGGTAGTAGTGAAAATAAGTAAATAAAACTTAAAACAAGTAAAGACTAAATTGCAACAACAATCACTACAAGCGAAAGGTTGGCTACTGCTCCCTTTCCTAATTGTGATAACTCAAAGGCCTACTGCAAATTGGCGCATTACTGCAAATTAAATAATAAAAAAGTGTTTTTTTAACTGAAAGTAAGGAACGATGTTAAAACTTAAAACGAACAGAATTATTCCGTATATGAAAGGGGCTGTCCCCTCCTCAACGCCTCGTCTTTACGCTAAAGTTTTTATTGTTAAAAAAACAATAAAGTTGTGAGAAAGTCAAATTTTAGCGTAAAGAGCGAGGTGTTGTGGAGGGGACAGCGCCCTTTTCATATACGGAATAATTTCTGTTCGTTGTAAGTTTTAACGTTGTTCCTTACTTTCAGTTAAAAAAACTTGTTTTTTTATTTAATTTTTGAACGTTTTTGAATTAATGCAGGTTTTGATTCTGGCTCACCGTACATGAATAATTAAAACAAAATTTGCATATTAATTTTACTTTTATTTGGTTAAATGGCTTTCGCGGAAATTGTTTAATTTTATTTACGAACGTTTTTATTAGTAATAAATATACGTAACTTACGAATTAACTTACGTAACGAACTTCTACATTCATTGATTTTTAATACGTATATTAGGGTGTTCGCCCCCTAGTCAATACCTTGCTCTTTAAGCTAAAGTTCGAATTTTGTTCCGATTCTTTAAAAATGACCTCTTAATCACAAAGGCCGTTAATTAGAATAAGTAGCTCTTATGAAAGTACTAAAAAATCTTTGGCTTAAAGAGCGAGGTATTGACTAGGGGGTAAACCCAATCATATACGTAATATTTTCTGTTCGTTTTAAGTTTTGATGTTGCTCCTTACTTTCAGTTGAAAAACTTGTTTTTTTATTTAATTTCTGATCTTTTCTTTAATAATGATGGGAAATCCGGCGCCCCCTTCATAGCAATGTCTCTTCCCCCATGAAAACTTCCTTCATGGAAAGATCCTCCCATATAACCCCCGACCCACCACCCCCACCCACCTACCAGAAAAAATCCCCCCTGAAAATGTCTGTATACTTCCCAATAACCAATACTATATGTTAACATTGTGTAAAGTTCATAACTTTCAGCCCTCCCCCCAGGAACTTCGGTGGATTAAGTCATCCTAAAAGACATAGTTATCATATTTCCGACCATGCTGAACAAAATGGCTATCTCAAAATTTTGATCGGGCGACTTTGGGAAAAAAATGAGCTTGGGAGGGGGCCTAGTTGCCCTCCATTTTTTTTGTCACATAAAACGGCACTAGAACTTTTTATTTCCGTTCCAATGAGCCCTCCCACGATATTCTAGGACCACTGGGTCGATACGATCACCCCTGGGAACAAAAACAAAAACAAAAAAACAAATGAACACGCATCCGTGATCTTTCTTCTGGCAAAAAATGCAAAATTCCACATTTTTGTAGATAGGTGCTTGAAACTTCTACAGTAGGGTTCTCTGATACGCTGAATATGATGGTGTGATTTTCATTGAGGTTCTATAACTTTTAGGGGGTCTTTCCTCCTTTTTTCTAAAATCAGCCAAATTTTCTCAAGCTCGTAACTTTTGATGGGTAAGACTAAACTTGATGAAACTTATATAACCTTACTTACAGTTCGTTCCCAAGAACTGTTTGATCAATTATATAACAAGTATTTTCTTTTTTACTTATGACGACATTGAAAATAAAATTAAATTACTGTGAACTGAAATCTTGAACTGATTAGCTTTTAGAAATTAATAAAATCAAATTATAACTGATAATAACTTTTAATGGGTAATTTACATGAATCATCATGAAAAAGGTAAAAGAAGTCTGTAAATATATATATATATATATATATATATATATATATATATATATATATATATATATATATAATATATATATATATATATATATATATATATATATATATATACATGCTGGGTCATGTTGCCGAGAAGATTGTTTATTTCAAAAACACATTTTTTAGGGCAACGGTGATAACTTTGATTAGAAGAACTTTAAAAAAAACTTGGATCAAGAAGGAGCAAAAATAACTGTGGTGGCATCAGGTGCCTTGGTGCTGCGGTGAATTGTTGGTATTTTCAAACAGTTCGTGGTAGCAAACTGTAAGTAATGAGCGACCCGGCTCAATAGTAACCGAAACTCTAAAAATCGGAATTTTGATACCAGTAGATACATCAAAAGAATTAAATTCTTATGTTGATTTCAAAAATATAAGTATTATCAAGTTTAGTCTAACCCATCGAAAGTTAAGAGCCTGAAAAAATTTGCCTTACTTTTGAAAAAAAAGGGGGAAACACCCCTAAGAGTGGTAGAATCTTAATGAAAATCAAACCATCAGATTCAGCGTAACAGAAAACCCCAGTGCAGTTGTTTCAAGCTCCTATCTGCAAAAATATGGAATTTTGTATTTTTTTTTTGCCAGAAGAAAGATTACGGATGCGTGTTTATTTTTTTTTTTTCCCAGGGGTGATCGTATCGATCCAGTAGTCCTAGAATATCGTGAGAGGGCTCATTCAAACGGAAATTAAAAGTTTTAGTGCCCTTTTTGAGTCACCAAAGAAATTGGAGGGCAGCTTAACCCCCTCCCGTGCTCATTTTTTCCCGAAGTCACCCGATTAAAATTTTAAGATAGCCATTTTGTTCAGCATAGTCGAAAATTTCATTAATATGTACTTGAGCATGACTTAGTCCCCCATAGTTTCCGGGAGAAGGGCTGCAAGTTATGAACTTTGCCCATTGCTTACATATAGTATTGGTTATTGGGAAGTATACAGACGTTTTCAGGAGGGATTTTTTTTTTTTTGGGGGGGGGGGGGTTGGAGGAGGGCTACGTGGGAGGATCTTTCAATGGAGGATGGGTCCTTTGGGGAAGGAATATTTCTATGAAGGGGGTGCCGGATTTCTCAGCATTATTTAAAAAACGATCAGAAATTAAATTGAAAAAAGAACAAGTTTTTTTCAACTGAAAGTAAGGAGCAGCATTAAAACTTAAAACGAGCAGAAGTTATTACGTATATAAATGGTTACCCCCCTAGTCAATACCTCTCTCTTTACGCTAAAGTTTTTTTTAGTAGTTTCAAAAGAGCTATCTAATTAAACGGGCCTTTGTGATCCAGGGGTATGTGATTCGAAGAAAATTCGAACTTTAGCGTAAAGAGCGAGGTATTGACTTGGGTGTGAACCCCCTCATATACTTAATAATTTCTGTTTGTTTTAAGTTTTAATGTTGCTCCTTACTTTCAGTAGAAAAAAATTCTTTTTTTTAATTCATTAGTGGTAAAATTGAACTCGGCCAGTATGTGTCTCTAAGCCACATATTTGACCTTAAAAAAAACAACAGAATGGATTACACGTTTAGCTAAGACTCCATGGTGGAGAATGTTTTAAAATAACTAGAAATATCAATTATACGAGTAATATTTTTCAACAATATATATATATATATATATATATATATATATATATATATATATATATATATATATATATATATATATATATATATATATATATATATATATATATATATATATATATATATATATATATATTTATATATATATATATATATATATATATATATATATTTATATATATATATATATATATATATATATATATATATATATATATATATATATATATATATATATATATATATATATATATATATATATATATATATATATATATATATATATATATATATATATATATATATATATATATTGAACTCGGCCAGTATGTGTCTCTAAGCCACATATTTGACCTTAAAAAAAAACAACAGAATGGATTACACGTTTCGCTAAGACTCCATGGTGGAGAATGTTTTAAAATAACTAGGAATATCAATTATACGAGTAATATTTTTTAACAATATATATATATATATATATATATATATATATATATATATATAATATATATATATATATATATATATATATAATATATATATATATATATTATATATATATATATATATATATATATATATATATATATCTATATATATTATATATATATATATATATATTTATATATTTATATATATATATTATAGATGTCAATTAAGGAAAATGATATTAACTTAAGGCAAAGTGAAACAAAAAGCACGAAGCTCAGTATGTTAGCCACATAATGCTTAGATTAAAGTGGAGTTTTTTCCAAAGATATCAACTTCTGACAAGCGAAAATGACCACCCGACGTCACTATGTGAGTGCCAGCTGGCACGTCTTATATATATATATATATATATATATATATATATATATATATATATATATATATATATATATATATATATACTATATATATATATATATATATATATATATATATATATATATATATATATATATATATATATATATCTATATATATATATATATATATATATATATATATATATATATATATAGATATATATATATATATATATATATATATATATATATATATATATATATATATATATATATATAATATATATATATATATATATATATATATATATATATAATATATATATATATATATATATATATATATATATATATTATATATATATATATATATATATATATATATATATATATATATATATATATATAGGTGAGAAAACGAGGATTTTGTCAGAACAAGACGAAGAACAAGCAAATATTTCGACAAGGACCTCACCCAAGTCGTCTTCAGTGCTAAAAAAAAAAAAAAACAACAATAAACAATCAGACAAGATCTAACCATCCGAAGGAAAGCTGCCTTCTTTTGGAAAGCTTTCTCTTCCAGGAGAGCTGCCTTTTTTGGATGTTTTAATTATAAAAAGTGCTCCTAGCCTTGAATTTTCTATATATAGAAAGCCGACCCTTAGTGATCGGTAGCTACATTTTTCGTCAAATCATCCTCCTTCTGTTAAAAGAGGGGTAATAATTTCTTTAGTCAACAGAGTTCTAAAAATCTGTTCACGTAATCATGTAAATTCTGAATTATATTATGGCAAAGATATTCTATTCTGCAATGGCTACCCAATAAACCTTATAGGAAATATCATAGATAGACGATTAAAAAAGATAAAACAAGAAAAAAGGGAGCCCGTCCCCCTTGATTCAGTTATTCTGGCAATTGAGAACAAAACTTTCACCGCTTTACCATACATCTTAAAACTTAGTGACAAACTTGGGGAAAAAAAGATCTCTGTTTCTTTCAAAACTGAACAAAAAATTGAACATTTTTTCAACTCAGGAAAAGATAAAACGGACCCTATACTGGGTAGTAGTGTCCATGGGCACCCATAGACTGAATTTTAGGGGGGGGGGGGCACACCTGGTCTAATCAGCACTTATCAGCCAGTGCTGTATAATTGAAATTTCAAGAAAAAATATCATGGGCAGCGCGATAGCGCTGCCTAAGTGAAGAGCGATGTGGGCACAATATATTGTTTTTTTTTTAACCAGGGCACTTCTTATAGAAAGAAATGGCATAGGAACTTCAAATGAGCTCATGGAGGGCAGCCAGCTCCCCCTCCCCCACGTCAATCACTTCCCCAAACACATTCAATCAAAATTTTGAGATAGCTATTTTGTTCAGTGTAGTTTTAAGATCTGGAAATTATGACTTTGAGAATGACACCCTCCCTCCCCCACAACCCTCAGAGCAAGGGTTATAAGGTATGCCCTTTGGAGATATAAGGTTATTTATAGGAAGGGGGCTCATTTGATTGGTAATCAGAAGTTCTACTGGCCTCTTTAACGGTCAAAAGTGATTGGAGGTCATCCAGCCTCCTCCCATAAACCAATCATTTCCCAAACACATTCAATCATCATTTTTGAGATAGCCATTTTGTTCAGTGTAGTTAAAAGGTCCAGAAATTATGTCTTTGAAGATAACTCCCCCCCATATAGCCCTTAGGTCAAGGGTTGTAAGTTACGCCCCGGGGGCACATAAGGTTTTGATAGAAACGGTGGTCGTATAAACTTCAAAGAGGGCTCATTGGATTGGTAATCAGAAGTTATGGTGCTCTTTTTAAGAGTTCAAAGTGATTAGAAGGCAAATAGCCCCTCCCCCTCCCCCCCCCACACACACACACGTCGTATTTTCCAGAAACGCATCTCATAGTAATTTTAAGATGGCCATTTTTTGTCGTAGAAACTTCGAAAAGGGCTCAGTCGGTTGGTAATTGAAAGGGCTAGTACCTTCTTTAATAGTCAAAAGTGATTAGAGGGCAACCCCCCCCCCACGCCCATCATTTCCCCAAACACTTCCATTCATAATCTCGAGATAGTTATTTTGTTTGACGTAGTTTAAAAGTCCAGAAATTATGTCTTTGAGGATGAGAACCCCCTCATGGTCCTCAGGGCAAGGGTTGTAAGGTATGCTCCGAGGGCATTTAAGGTTTTTATGGAAACGGGGGTCGTATACACTTCGGAAGGGGCTCATTGGATTGGAAATCGGATGTTGAAGAGCCATTTTTAAGAGTGAAATTTATCGAAGGGCAGCTATACCCTCCCCACGTCATATTTTCCCCCAATGCATCCGATAGAAATTCTAATATAGCCATTTGTTCAAAAATAGTCCAAAGATCTCATAACACGGTCTTTGGGGTTGACACAACCCCCCAAAGCATGGGGATAAGGGTTTTAATTTATGCCCCGGGGATGTAAGGTTTTTATGAAGAGGTGGTCTTGTGAACTTTAGAGGAGGCTGATTTGATTGGAAATGCATACTTCTAGTTTCATTTTAAGAGTCAAGCGTAATGGAGCGAAAATAGCCCCCCCCCCTCTTCCTGATATCCTCTTTTCCTCAAACACATTCGATCGAAATTGTGAGACAGCCATTTTGTAGCCAATAGTCCAAAGACAATATAACAATATCTTCAGTAATCAAATATAAGAAATATTTAGGCGGACGTTGAACAAAATAAAAACAAACTATTAACATGTGAACTTTCAAAAAGGTGACAAAGCAATATCCCGAGAACAATTTATATTATCAAGTTAGATCTTTAAGAGTAAGTTGTGGGGGATTTTGAACTAGCCAGAAAGCACTATGTGTATACTTTTAGTACTACAACTACAGTTACTGTAACTAATGACGCTTAGAGTATTAAGGTGAAACTTCTAGGAAGCATTTAGTATTTAAACGAAAAAACTGTATACATGCATGTTTTCAAAAAGGCATATAAGCAATATCATAGGCAGCACCACTCTATAATAGCTAGAAATATCATTGAAACA